>JAODUG010000004.1:60818-79008 GCA_027564795.1 Aphredoderus sayanus | reverse complement strand
CATGCACTTACTTATTAAGTTTGTGGCACGGTATATGTTTTTGGATATCTGGAAAATAAACAAGTAATTAAATGCCAAGTGGAATCATAGACCATTAACAAAGAGAGAAATAATAACTTACCAATTATCTGCTCAAGGTGAATGTGATCATTCTGAATATCATCTACGATTATGCTCTCCTTATCTCTGATCTCTCCACAAATGAGACCTTCCTGCAATTGTTTTATTGTAATTATTCCTGATGAATCTGGCATTTATGTAATATCATACTTAAATAATACTCTAACGTAATTGCTTTTTCAAAACTAAGCAATTATTTCGAAAAATCATTGTCCAGATCATTGGGTAACAATGGACACTATAAGGCAATACCTGTCCCCCCAGGTTCCCACACACAACATTTAGGCTAATGAACCATGCACGAACAGCGATTGGTCTCACAGTAACACCAAGCAAACGCACATTAAGCTTAATTTTGTATTCAGCTATCACGAAAATACATTATCACTTGACAAACTCCAAAAAACTTTCTAAAAGCTTACACTACACCGCGAGAACATTTCTCTTTGTCCTCAAAACTAGTTGAATGCGAAGATAACTTATATATATATTGGCAGTATTCATATTCATTCATTCATAATCGAAGAATAACCTAAGTTACCACATCAGAGTCACTGTTACAGTGTTGAAACATCAATGAAGCAAGGACTATTCCAGGCACTCGAACAGAAACCTCCGCCATACTCCTAATCACAACAAATGTCTTCTTCTTTATTTCAATACTGATTGTTTAGTATTACTGTCACCTATGGCCTGGAGTGTAACAACATAAAATATTTTCTAAATCTTGGCAGACAATTTTAGCTCGATGCTGCCACCTACTGTATTAGAGTAGATCTACTACATTGTGGGAATTACTGCAACGCAATAACTGTACTTTTGGTGCGCAGTCGAGAGGGGGCAGGTTTGAAACCAGTGGCTTGTTATTTTTTTGTTGCTTTTTTTTTTTTACCAAAGCTTGCTTTTTCTCACACACTGGGAAAATGCACTGACAGCTGTTCGTCTTTAAGGTATGGTATTATCCTATATTTGTGCTATACATCGTTTTATGTTTATTGACAGTATTCCATTGAAATGCCACTGTTTCATAATAATCATACAATTACGTATCTTTTGTTGCCTTGGTTTAGATCGCGATATGATCCGACTTCTTAGTGATGGAGGACCCCTGGGGATCAGCTCTTGTATTGTTCCAGGCATGGATTTCTGTGGTGCTGGGGCTAGTTATGCTACCTGCAATGTTTGGTCTCTCCCTGGGTGTAACAGGAGTCTATATTCAGATTCTGATTAAAACTCTGGAGGTAGGCTAACTGAATTCTTGTTTGTTTTATTTAGTTTTTGTTTTGGTCCAGGCGATTCAGTCATTGTTAGTGAAGCTCTTGCAAAGTGTGTACAGCAGCCATGTACACCCGCCTACCTGGCTATTATGCCTACTCATTTCAAGACACATGCTTTTTATTGCTGTGTTCTCTCATCACTGAAGGACATGATTAGGCAAGTTGAAGCAAGCATTGTATAATCTGAAATGTTGTCTGTGTTAGTGGGCCACACTACGAATCCAGAGAGGGCGCAAGGAGCAGCCAAGTGTGCCAGTGGCCCTACCAAATGGTAAATGTGTTTTTACCTAGTTTGATAACTCTGCCTTATTTAACTCTTAAATAACATTGTTTGGAATATGTTAATAAGTCACTATTAAGATGTCTTATACGACATAATTGTTTGGGAAATTGCCTAAATACCAAATACCATATACCAGAACAATGTGTTCTTTGCACAAGGGATTTATATGAGACAAGGCTGACCCTGCTCATGTGACTGTGAGTGTGTTAGCGGTTTATTGGTCAGTTCATACAGCTGTCAAGTGCTTTTCAGCACATGGTTCAGCAGTATGGATACACAGTATGGTCCTGTCTCAGGCTGATGATGCAACAGAGGATTGCATAACTTTGGTCAGGCATCCAGCTTGTGGTCAAATCACATCCGATATGCTCTGTGAAACACTGCTTATGTGTCATAAATTGCCAGTTTTTGTAAGAAACTGGCAATTTAATTGCTACATACTTTTTATGTTATTACTGATATGCTACAATTATACATTAATTAGTCGTTGTGTTAAGAGTTTCACAATGGTGTTCAATAAAAGCTAAATCTACAATGTGTTTTTCCTACTGAACAAGCATTGCTTATTTATCCAAAATAACATACTGTATAAAGTAGTTCTTACCTTACAAAACAGAAGTTCACTGAAAAAACAGTAGGCACTGTGACTTATTTGGAAAACAGCAGTTTTACAGTATGGCCTCTAAGGAAATAGTTGTATCTGCTGTTGTCTATCAGCAATGCTGGTTAGAGGATGAAACACAATGCTCTTTTGTTGGCTTTAAAGGGAATAATTACAAATTATGAATAAATCACTTTTTCAGTGCTACACATGGGTATCTCAAGTGTCTACCACTACACAAACGTTGAAATCAGACGATTCAGTCAGTTTCTTTTGGGTAGCCTATATCTGTTAACAGGTCTTTCAACATGCCATTTTGATTTTGCTGGTACTGTGATGTAGATAGCCCCTCATTCCATTAACATTGCCCCGTTCATCTGACTAACTCCACCCACAGCTAGAGAACTCCTTTTGAGAATGTGCACCATTGTTTTTCTTGCAAGCATTGTATTAGCTAGCATAAAGACACATTGGAGTAAACTAGCAGTGATAGAGAGACCATGGAAATCAATGAAATTCAGTGATTCAGCAACGACAGGCAAAATAACCGTAGTTACAGCCAGCTACAAAGCGACAGCCGTCATTCATTTCAAGCACCAGGCATTAGACTATGAATGGTGCTGCTATTTCTAAAAGACACAGCCTATTACCTTCATAATAACTTCATAAATAATACCATGCTTATGGAATCATATGGCTCCAGTTATGAAAACGTCACACCCCTGTCCCGCAATACCGGCCGAACTGTCTCTTTTACACATTTGTTCTGGGCCGGAACTGTGTGTGACTAACCATAGCAAGAAGCAGCCATAGCACAAACCTCGCCCCTCGCACAATTACAATAACCCCCCCCCATTCCGCTTGAATGAAGGTGCAGTGTAAAAATGCAGTGTATAAAGGGCTTCTGGTTCAAACCGATATGGGTAAGTCATAGTGGAACAAAGCTGTCAGCACACTGACATTTGCATTTAAAACAAACATCACTGAAACAATGCTTTTCTGAAAGGCCTATAGACATGCTGAGGAATGAGGTCTTGTAATTCATCTAGGTGATATTTCCACCTAAGCATGTCAGACACATTGCATTAAGACCTCAAGGATCTGCATGAGACAACATGTGGAAAAGTGGAATCATTATAAAATAACGTAGGCTAATTACGCAGGTCCTATTCTTTAAATGTTCATGCTATAGTGTAGGACGTGAACACGTGCATACATGTGCATGAGTAAATCAGTGAGAGCATGAGGGTTCATATTCTATATTATTGTGAAATGTGCATATGGATCAACTCATACTGATTGAGAAGGATCTGTGGTTATTTATCCCCATGCCTTCTTTGTGTGATGTTTGCACAGGGATCATCGAAACAGAGGGGCGCTCCATGGAACAGGAGATGGGAGAACTGCGATGCTCTGGGGGAGAATTTGCTCTCAGCGATGTCTTTTATTTCTGCAAGAAGGGAATGGAGAGCATCATTGATGACCAGGTGACACAACGCTTCTCGTCTGAGGAGATGGTGTCCTGGAACCTGCTCACCCGCACCAATCAGAACTTCCGCTACATAAGCCTTCGACTGACCGTTATATGGGGTGTTGGTGTCTTCATGCGCTACTGTGTGCTATTCCCTCTCAGGTTAGTCTGCAGTCTAGAACCCCGCTGGTTTGAACCCCGCTAACTCCTCACCAAGTGTCGAGGTGCCCCTGAGCAAGACACCTGACCCTAACTGCTCCCGGTGGTCAGGTGGTGCCTTGCACGTCAGACATCGCCATTGGTGTGTGAATGGGTGAATGAGAGGCTATACTGTAAAGTGCTTTGAAGTGGCCGGAAGGTTGAAAAAGCGCTATATAAATGCAGTCCATGTATAATTTAAAGGGCCATGGTGAAATATCAATCCGCTTTGACCTTTGTGTCTCATAGGATAACCTTGGCAGTCATTGGCTTGACATGGCTCGTGATTGGAACGAGGATCGTTGGATATCTACCTGAGAGCAGGTACACTAAAAAAGTAAAAGTAATGTGTGTTGTCACATTAACTTAGTTAATGTGACAACACAAAGTAAAAGTTCTTAAAGCTTTTTAGTAAACATCACCCAAGTATCCAAATTTAGTGTACTTAAAAAAAAAAGTAATTAGAAAATATATTTTTAAGACACCCAATTTCCATACAACTGCTGGTCACTCCTCATTTCAGTTTGCTGCAGCTAGTGACTGGAATGAGCTACTAAAATCTATCACTTAAACATCTAGATCCCCCTCCAAAATTCAAACACCTAATCACCATTACAGATACTTGCAGCTGTCCTGTGTGATGTGTCTTGCTTACTAAAGCAGTTATTAATGCTTCTTGCCTTGATGTCTTGCAGTTTTACTCCAAAAGAATAGCATTTCCTTTTTAATAATGTATTTACGCTGTTTTTATTATGTCTTGTATTTTCTTCATTTTATTTTCACCCCTATTTCATTCCATGCAAGAGGCCTTCATTGTAAACATGAATTTGTTCTTAACTGATTTTGCCTATAACATAAAGGTCAAATTAATAAGTAAAATAAACCATATTAAGCTGAAATTTACTACTTTGTTATAGTGTAACATTGTTATAATAATCTGAAATTAAAACTAAAACAAGGCATCTGAAAGATGAAATAGTTAAAATTAGGTGAAAAACTGCTGTTATCTTAATTATTATTAAAAAAAAATTAATAAAACTAATACTAACAGTCTTTTGAACTAAGTAGCAAGTGGAATTGAAAAAGCTAAATGAAAACACAATAGCGAAGTTTGTGTTCAAGAAGCTTTTGGAACTGTTCTTTTGGAACTTCTTGTTCTAGGTTTGATACAGTATATTTGTATTGATCTATTACAGTGCAAAGAACTGGCTGAGTGAGCTAGTCCACCTGACGTGCTACAGGATCTGTGCCAGAGGACTCTCTGCCACCATCCATTACCACAACAAGTCAGTTCCAGCTGTAGTTGCTTTTTACTTCCTTCATGTGCCGTCAAGGGCTAGCTGTCACATGGGGTTTTTGGATTGTCACAGAATGTTTAAAATACTATTCCAGACAGGGAGTCAAGGAAATTTCAATGTGTTTTTTCAGACTCAGGGACAAGTGGCATTTTAAGAATGCTAATTATTCCATCCACTCCAATGTACATTAGATGATTATAGTCAACAGATGTAAATTTCAGACCCTATTATTTTTCTAGAGAGAACAGACCACAGAAAGGAGGTATATGTGTCGCAAACCATACTACACCTATTGATGTTGTAATTTTGGGCAACGATGGATGCTATGCGATGGTGGGTATCCTCAACAATGCAGGTCAGGGTATATCTGGTATTTTGCTCTGTCATCGCACAGCCATTGATGCTGTGAGTCAAGGTACTATATTGTCCCACATTTAGTTCCTTGTGGTTCTCAGGTGGGCCAGGTTCATGGAGGCCTGATGGGTGTAATTCAGAGGTCGATGTTGAGGTCTTGCCCCCATGTGTGGTTTGAGAGATCCGAGATGAAAGACCGCCATGGTGTCACCAGAAGGTGAGACTTGTGAACAGGGAAACATAAAAAAAAAAAAATTTAAGTATTTTGATCAGCTTGATTGATTTTTTTTTTTTCAGATTTATTGTGGTATCTCTTAAAATGAATGCCATAACACTAGCTTTCTTGCTCAGTAGTATAACCTCCATCGACTTGCAACATTATTTCAAAGACATATTTCCAGAATGTCTAGCTGGTCAAAGGCTTTGCTAGTATAGGCTGTAATTTCAAACTACCTTGGAATCAGAATCCATCTATTGTAGTATATATACTGTACAGCTGTATGTAAATATTTTATGGAATGGACATATACCAGTCTATATAGAGATCGCTATATACATTTCTATAAAAATGTCAAGTAAAAACATAGAAATATATATTTACTAAATACAATTTGTAAATAGTAAAACCAGAGAAACTGATGACGCTGCATCAGTTTCTCTGGTTTTACTATTTACAAATTGTAATTGTCTCTTAAGTGCTTTAAATTGCTCCTTACTGCTTCTCATCAGACTGAGTGAGCATGTGGCAGCTAAAAACAAACTGCCCATCCTGATATTTCCTGAAGGTGAGTTTCTGCTCTGTGGATGTGGTGCAACACTTTTACTTTAGTTGTGACTGCGATGTATTTACATCCGTATATCCCATTATCAGGAACTTGTATCAACAATACATCAGTAATGATGTTTAAGAAGGGAAGCTTTGAAATTGGAGGGACCATATACCCAGTTGCCATTAAGGTTTGTCATTGATCAAAAACAATGTATATTCTACAATCTTATCAACAGTATCTACACTATCATTCTTCAAACATGAGAGACCTGTTTTATGCTTTTTTATACCTGAAAATAGCTTTGAAACATCTGATGGAAAATATGTATAAACATTTAAAAACAAACCCCTACAAACACCTTGAAAACATCGCATTAAGTTAAGTTATGATGTCGTGCAGCCTACAGTACCTATTCTCCTTCATCTACCTCTACAGTATGACCCCCGTTTTGGAGATGCTTTCTGGAACAGTGCGAAATATAACATGACAAGTTACCTGCTCAGAACGATGACCAGCTGGGCTCTTGTGGTTAACGTATGGTACCTTCCCCCTATGACCAGACAGGTGAATAGAAGACCCTCATATGCTTGCTATACAAATATGGTTATTGTATTTTAAGACCACTGTAAACTCATGAAAAGAATGGTTGTGGGTTCCCTCAAAGTGTATCCAGATTTCCCCCAGTGATTTTAACCAACATTACACACATTTAAATGTAAAATGTAAACATGACAATGATGGAGAATTACCTGGGGATTTCATCAGGATGCAAAATTAACTAATCATAATTTCTATAACGTTAGTATTACAAATTTCAGATGAATTATTCGTTTGTAGGACCTGATTTTTATTTTTTATTTTTTATTTTTTTGGACAGGATGGGGAAGATGCTGTCCATTTTGCCAACAGAGTGAAATCTGCCATCGCCCGCCAGGGAGGGCTTCTGGACCTAGCGTGGTAAGAAAGAATGATCCGTTCTATGAGTCTATCATAATGTAATATCCCACAGAAACCTAGTGGGACATTTTAAACAAGAAACGATTAAATAATATAAAACCTTTTATAGCTTCACCTGCAGCCGGTGAATACACACAACCACTTTTAACCCCCTGTTACCGTTAAGCTTGAATCTTAGCTCTAATTAACTTCATGCTAACTGGCTCTGCTAATGGTGGGTGGGCTCTGAATCTAGGCTTGAAACAGCTGTGTTTTATGTCAACTGGTGGTATTGAAACTAGAATAACTGATATAAGAACTTAACCATTTATAAGTCTATGGGTTTTATTCCTTATGGAAAGCCAATGTTACAGGAATTAACCATCACACGTTACTTCACCCTCCAGTCTGCAGCAAACACCCTTTAACTTTTGGCACATTCCACAGAAATAAACGATTAGCTAAAAGGTCATTTGTTATGTCAAAAGGATTGAGGAAAAGTACATTATATTAAATGCTACGCCCAATATAATAAGTTTGTGTGTTTCACGACAGGGATGGGGGTCTAAAGAGAGAGAAGGTGAAGGATTCTTTTAAAGAAGAACAGCAGAAGATGTACAGCAGCATGATTGTGGGACAGGAATACAGCAAGGTCTCTGAAACAAAACCTCAACAAACCTCAAGTAACTGAATCATTCTAGATGTTACCATGCTGTATGTTGATGATGTTCTAGTACCTACTGCACCTATAAACCATTTGATATCACGTGAAATGTATTCATTATGTATTTCCTACCTTTTTGGTTTTGGCTGCCTTATTTTTTTAATCTGATGCTTTTATGTATTTTTTACTTTCTTAAACCATGCCCACAGTATGAATGGTTTTGTGGAGATTTTTTTTACATGTGGAGCTTTTGTAGATGTGACTGTCTCTTCTCAGAAACCTACCACTGGGAGGCAGTATCTGCTAACATGACACGATAGTCTACTATCAGTATGCACCTAATCCATTGCTAAACACTTGAGCCATACTTCTCTCAGTTACAGCAGTGTATACACTTTAAGCAGTGGAAAATGTGTATTAAAATGATCCACAATATGAAAGAGGCTCAGTGATTACTATAATAATTACGAATTACGTCTATTATTGATCACAGAATTGATTGTGTTACCATCCATATACTGTAAAAAAATTGTTTCAATAATGTTTGTTGCCTTAAATCTGTCCTTTTACCTGTGAAAGACTGAAATTACGTATTTCACCTTTATATTTACATACATACAGTATTAGTGCATGATTTTATATACCTTTTTTTAAGCTACTACTGTGCTATGTTGTGAATGTAACCCATATAAAAACCAACTAAAACATCTTATAGGGCTTATTTATTGGGCATGTAAATTATAATCTAACAAATATATCCAAGCAAATTTCCACATGGGATAATTACATACAGATCTTATGTCATGTTCATTTACTTAATAGCACCACTGATATAAATGTAATGAAATATCCTCTGGATTACTGGAGCACTGTAAGGGCAGGGTCTCCCATTAGCAAGAAGCCATTATTCCTCATCAGTAATAGAATGCAATATATATATATATATATATAGAGAGAGAGAGAGAGAGAGAGAGAGAAAGAGAGAGGGAGGGAGAGAGAGAGAGATCCGACCAACGGCTGCACAGATGAGTATAGTCGAGATATGTTTACTGTGACGGCACTTTAATAAAGAACGCAAAGACTGTGAAATAGCATTGAGTTATTCTTCCACACACAGCAAGCGAGAGGCGGTTTAGATTTCACAGGCTCTCTGTCTCCCATGCAGAGACCATCTCCCAGCCATCCTGGCTATAATAACAAGCCAGCAACTTAAATTGCTTGAACAGAAATGTTTGTTCTCCCCTAACAAGATTGTGAATTATTAATAGGATCTAAAGCCGATTTTATAACCTGATTCTGGAGGTGGGACTCTTGGCGAGCGATGCTCCACCACACCATTTACTGTGATGTATGTGTCTGCACATCTTTATATCCAATTTAATGTGATTCAGATAGATTTCAAAGGGACATCATAAAAGGCATTGGAGTGACCCCTGCTTGGGCCGAATGACTGTAGACTCCATACAACTACCCTGTGTGTCTCAATATGTTTATTAGATTTGCTCAATTTTAGTTTTACTCTGAAGAGATCTATACAAATGTAATGCAGGTACACTAAGTAAATATGAATACATTTCCAAATCAAATCATTTGTCCCAGAGAATGTAGATTGTTCTGGACATCATTTTAAATCACAGCTTGCTGGGAATTGGGCAGTTTGACCAGTAGCAAGGGTAAATGACTGAGGCTGATTCTTGGACTTGCTATTAGTTAGAACATAATGTCTATACATACATTGTTCTACAGTACCACCCATTCTGCTTGAAAAATAACTCCTGGTTTAATGTATGTGAGGTTAGGATACCACACAGCTAAAAGAGAATAATCAATATATAAGCATGGTGGGGGATGTCACAAAAGACCATATTGGACATAACCAATTGAATTCCAGAAAACCATATCTAGGCCAACTGGTTTTCTCTGGTAAGACATGTCAATGTGAGTATGTATAAGAATGTGTAACTTCTAATATGGTTTACATACCAGATAAATAATGAGCACAGTTTAAGTTTGAAACATTTAATATTGCTGAACAATAGTTAACAACTGTGTATGTGTGTATTTAAAATTCCTTTAAAATGTTTTTAATATTTTCCATTAATATATTATACAAATAAAATACAGTATACTGTGCATAATATATTACATATTACTACAAATGTTATGGGTATAGAATTGTACATGGTAGTGCTCGTAGATAACATAATCAAAACATAAAGAATAACAAACAAACAAAAAACATTATCTGAATACATTTTCAATATAGGCTATTTCTTTGTGTTATGGATTATTTTTCTTGCTATCCCTAAGAAAATATGTATGTACAGTGAATTATATGACAGTAGTCTACACATATATTCTGCAACAAAACTTTCTGCATAACAATTTCAGGTGGTTTAGTTTAATTTGTTTTCATTTAACGTGGGTTGTGTATGTGCATGTCTATGTGCAACCGTTTTCGTGGCCAGGAGGGGGAAATATTAGACCAAACCTTTCAAAGAATTGTGCTGATTTGCATACACTAATGAAACGAGCTTTAATTGGTCAAAATTGATTTTCTTTTCCCTGTTTTGATTGAGCTACAATTGAGTCTGAGGTTCGTCAAGTGTAGAGCTGATTGATTTGTGGTTTAATTCCAGTTTATTTAGTTTAGGAAATAATTATGTACTCATGCAATAATTGGACAGAGAGAGAGAGAATGACTGTTCCTCTTTGATACACCCCACAGTGATTTTCATCACATCTATAATAGATATATAGCCTACCTCTGAATTTTTTTTCTTCTTAGAAATCCACACAATTCAGTTTTTCCACTGAGTGAAAAAGTGGAGTTACATGAAAAATGTCCTTCGTTGGGGTACATGAAGGTGTGAAATTGCAGACTACTCTTTGCCCTCGGCCTCGGGCTTCAAAAGGTATTTCTTCTTTTATTGACAGAGTAGCAGGATTTCACCTTGATGGTTGCTCTCCGTAGTGGCTGGCTGTTCCCAGCACCTTCCTATTCTTGATTGCTTTTGTTTCCAGGTCACCTGCTATCTATTGCTGCAACTTTTTCAATTTCTCACAGGTTGTTGTAATGTTGTATGAAGACTGAAACAAATTGTGGAAACATGCATCAAGCATTCAGAGAAATAGTAAAAGGAAACACATTTAATTTTAAACATTTACAGTACACGCTTGGTGGGCAAGTAAGATCTTGTCTCGTCAACTCCGACGGAGAACTAACATTGTGCCACTTCATCAAATGAATAATAAAATAAATGTCTCGGTTCATTAATATGAAATTATCCCAGCATGAAGATTAATTGCATTAAATTTATGAAAGTGTGTTTTGTATAAATCTAAGCCTGGGATATGATGGATGATGAGAAAGGCGTGATAAATGAAGAAAGGAGCGGAACTAAATTGAAAGTGTACTCATCCGTTCTCTTCTCACAACTAATGATAAATTGAGCATGTCACGTCGAACAATACACGTTCAGGTTTAAACGTCGTCGCCTCTGTAATGTGGCTCGGCAAGGTACACTCTTATGGGAACTTCTCACATTACATCATACTGTCTTGATAATGCAGACAATTTGAACGTTATTATGGTCATATCAATCTGTTTGTCTGGATCTGTATGACGATAGGATATGTAGGCTATGTTTGCCTACCTGGAAATTGTGCAATTTGAACGCATTCAATTGCCTTCATGTGTTTTTAAATGATGTGTGTTTGATTATCTCTGGGAAATGATTGCAGGAATATTGTTTACTTTCTTTGTTTAAAAAACTAAATTACTGACAGACAGCCAAAGTTGCAGATGATCAAATTCCTATTAAGATTGCATCTGGGTTCCAGCCAGCAGCCTGTATTGTAAATGATATTGCCATCTGTGAGATTGCAACAGTTGGGGAACGAAGAACAGGATCTCTATCAATCTCCAGTTTGGCCAGTCACATTACAATATTGGTTATGGCATTCCCGCAATGCAGTATGCAAAGTTTGAATGTTATTGCTGAATATTGACAGTTACTGCAGAGTATAATACAGCATTATACTCTGGACATGCCAGATTAACCCTTTCTGACAGAATATGAATTATTGCCAATTTCATCTTGCTTTATTACCATTTAATGAAACAATAGTGTCTCAAGGTTTAGCAGCCATATATACAGTATACTCATTCGAAAGCTGGACTGTGATGGATCAGTATCAAATAAGATCATCAGCTGATACAGAGCAGTATTGTTTGTAATTAAAGTTGACCCCACCAGCTAACTGTTTTTGTTTTCAAACAACTCTCTACAATATGTGCACATGGTTGTAACAGGAGGGGTAGAGAGGAATACAAGCCACTCCAGAAATGCAAGAGGCATGTATTGCTCCAGCGCTACAACTCTGTTTCTCCAATTTCATTCTGAACAGCTTTGCAGAAAGAAAAAAAATCAGTTCAGCGGAGCAGTACACTTCAGTACACTTCACAACTTCTAAGCAAAACGAATACTTTTTAATTTTCCTGCCTGGGATGGCCCCAGGCCCCAGGACAATGTTGATGGATGATGTTTTAATGCTGCTGAATGTTATTTTTACTGAACAGGGAAAACTATAAATTTGTACTTCATTGGCAATGATCGTGCCCTATGCATAAAAGTGCGGCGGGTGTGCGTTGCCCATGAATAATCGCCCCTCGCAGCAGATGTTACTTTGCAGAAACCAATTCCTCGGATAAGATTTGCAGAAGATTAATTGTCTACAGCTGTTTCATGGCCCGGTGCAATCTTAATACATTTATGATAAGTTTAAAAGCTCGCTAGAGGCAACAGAGTCTCCCATGTGAGGCTGCAGAGAGAAAAAAGAGAGGCTTTATTTCTCGGTCTCTAACCCTATCCACTAGATTCATCGTTAGCTTTTATGCAATAGAACTAAGAGGCTGGTCGTCATTATAGTGAAAGTGTCCTTTGCTCTGCCTTTCTTCTCTCTTTTCCACTCATCATCCCTATATTTTCATTTTGCCCCCTTTTGATTGACCAAATTATTCAGATTTGTGCAAATGAGTTGTTTTCATTTTTCTTCTCTGGGGGTGGAAATTGAAAGTGACCCAGCGTGACCCCCATCTATTAGTCAAGCCAAATTGCAGTGAATGTGCAGTCCGGATAATTCTACTGCAACACGCCACTGCCAGGGCTTTGTTAACCCAGAAGACATGACCCTGACCATACACAGCGTCTATATTGGTTTGCATGGATCGCTGTGTGTTATGACCCACAGCACAGCTTTTCTACAGCTCTATTTAGATGTTCTGGAGAGAACAAAGCCAATCATGTTCACCATTCCAGTGATGGGTCAAGGGGTGACTTGCAACAAGGCAGTTGTTTAAGGTGCATTTTCCAAGAACCATTTTGTTTAAAAGTTACTGAAAATTACAGAGACGATTCCTTTTGTCTATTGCTCAACATTTAACCCTCTCCAAATCTCACTGTTGTGTGCTTTTCATTCCACCGTAGCTCATTTGATCATAGCAATGCTAGCATAGCTATAGGAATGATTCAGCTGGTAATAGATTGTCTGCATTTATTATTTATATGGGAATTCTCACAGTGCTGGAATAAATCAGGAGAAACCACATGACTTGTTGGACTTTTGTCAATACAGTAGTTGACTTATACCTGAAATTTGGAGAGGGCCTTCCATTTCAACCATATTGTACGAGTCCTCTAAATCCTAATCTAAATACAAAACCACTGTTTGATAAAGCTTTGCATGAAATTCCAACATTGGCAGTAAATAAAATACAAACTCACCACCATAACATTAAACAAGATTTAAAAATTAAACATGGCATAATATTCTGATAAAGCAAAACGTTTTTCATACATTTACATGATTTATACAGTATAGTGAATATGGAATACATTTAGTCTAGTAAATATGCAACTACACGAAAGCTTTTTAGCAGCATAATTTCCATTAGTTCTTGGGTGATGATAGGACTTAATTACTAATTGGTTCCTCCTCTCCCAGTGCTGGGCTCATTATTGAAATAAAGTTAATGAACATCATATCGTGCCTCTCTACCTTTTATTGTATTTCTAATTCAGAGTGCTTACAAGTAAATAGAATCTCCCGAGGGCAAGGCAAAGACTCTGTGATGGAGAATTATACAGCCATGCATTTTCAGCTTCCTGCAGTTTCCTTTCCAAATAAAATGGTGCATTATTCCTTTATTGTAAGTATGCCGTCTAATGACACTATTCTACTTCAAAAACTCAATGTGTCTGGAATTCTTGAGGTTAAAACCAGTATTATGAAATCGCAGTGCTGATTGGCTGTCACTGCTCTCTACTTCTCATCCTGCAGAGCTCCCAAGATGACACTGACCTCTAGCACTCCCCCATCACGCGCCCTTTCATGGACAGCTGGGTTTGAAAATAGAAACTGGTGCAGAAATGTTGGGTTCTTTTGGCATATACCCATAACAGAATCGAGGAGTGTACCTTTAAAAAGGAACCGCTTGGTTTGGTTTATTGCCATGGAGAGCACAGAGGCTTCAGCAGTGAGCCTACACCCATCTTCATTCTACCCTGCATCCTCTCTCTCCTTGCATTGCATAGGCGTTGGACCAACAGATACCCGTCAAGTATGAGGAATAGGATCGCTCCTTAACAAATGCCTCATTCTCTGTGGATTATTTACTTTTAATGGGCGGGGGGATGAGAAAAGCACTTAATATGTGCTCACACGAGTTGTGATGTATGGGGTCATCATAGAAGTGGTGGCATCGCCCCGCAGGTTGCTCCTTTGAAATAAATCTATCAGCAGCCAGGTTTACATGGAGGTTTTCTACAGATATAGTCCTGCTCTACTACGCACAGAGAAGGTGTTGTTGTCCTGAAGGGAGAGACGAAAAGACTATTGTTGTATTCTTTAAGCCTCTCGTGACAAATGTCTTCACTGGTGTAGAGACTTTGCCTGTTTTGGCGTAACACATTCCTGACAAGACATTGCCCCATGGAGGAGGAAGTATTTTAACACTGCCATTTATTTGCCATTTGGTATTATAAATATTCATGATCAATCATCAGCAATGAGACACCAAAGATGTAGCAGTGCTGGGTTTTATGATGGTTATTAATGACAACCTAAACCCCCATAATGACACGCCTTACTGTTTCCACTCTTACATCGCTGAACTCTTAATCACTAAAAGTATTAATTCCCCCAGCATTCCACTATTAATATCCTGGATGAAGATAAAAAGTAATATTAATGTAAGGCCAACATCAAGACAGAGTCATTATTTAAGCGCTGTCATAATTTGTCTCATTTAAATATCAAGTGATAACACTTTATTTCAATTTAAATAAGGACATTCATTTTCTTTTGATGCTGACTAATTAAAGCAATGTTCAATTATTTGTATTGGTTTTGAATGAACTGCAGTCAATCAAGCCTTCCCAAAATATTTAATTGAGGTAATATGTAATTTAATACATTTGCAATCCAGAAAACCAATGCAAAATAGAAATAGGAATCTGACTTAAACCCAGAAATGTGTAATTCAATTAAAGGTTTATACCAAAATGTTAAAATGTGATAGTCAATTACAAATTATTAATAAAGGCATCTAATATCATAATATCACTATAAACCCAAATTATAATAATCATCATACAGTTTGCTATAAATCTAACATCAATAATGATTCACATTTTTACATTAACTTAATCTCTGTACAAAACATCCCTTTGTCTGGAAAACATACCAAAAAAATTCAAGGGGGTTAAATGTTAACATTATCACACTGCAATTAACAAATGTTTTCTATCAGTGTTTTCTCCTAATATACTTGTGATTTGACATCATTGTTAGCAAGGGAGCTTCAACCCAATGCATCAGTGGTGAGCTGACTTGCTGTGTTGGGAGCTTGTAAATAGCAATGTTTCATCAGCAAGCCGACGGCAGGTTACAGCACTTGTTGACTGGGAAGGGAGGGGAGGAGTCGGTAGATTATGCGCTGGGCATGCACTCGGAAAATGAGATGAGAGGCCGCCACCAACACACACGCACACACACACACACGCACGCACACACACACACGCACACACACACACTGCAACATTCCCATCATCCTTTTAATAACCTGTAATATTGTGGCAGGAGGCTTCTGCCAGGCTGAAGCTGATTGATGCTCTCGCCGATGAGACGTTACAAGCTCAAGCTAGATTGGCCAAACAACTAAACATACAAATTATTAAAAAAGGAGGGGTTAGCCTCTGGCCCCCGGGACGAAAGTGAATAACCTTTAGTTAAGACGATAGCATTTCCAAGAGCAATTTATATGTCTATTGACTGGAGAAAGTGTCCTTTCAGATGTGCGGAAATTGTCTTACAAGGAGATGAGATCTTTTGCTTGACACCGGATTTGGAGGCCAGGGCAGAGCAAATATCACATTAGCTGTCCAGGAGCTGGAGAGATGATATCACACTGTTTCTGCTCAGAACAAACACAAGCACATATCAGCCATCACACACACACACACACACACACACACACACACACGCACACAAGGGCTCAGTCAGAAAATCCCAGCTGATTATTGGAAGAAATCACCTCTTCTGTTGCACGTATCGTTTCGTTATGGACGGCTGAGAGTTTATGCTCAAGTGGCATTTCTCATTACATCTCACACTGGGATGTTTTGACAGGGAGATCCTTTCATTTGCCACTCAAGTCTATCAGTGTCAGCGCAGGGCTCAGTCACAGCCCCATATATTTGGATTAAATAGTCAGAGTCATTACAGCGAGCGTTATTGACCTTTTAAGATACAACTGTAATAGCTTTTCCTCTTCTCTCTGCCCGTATGCATGTGAGACATGGAAGCCAACGGTGCTTATGAAGTCCCCCTTAGGGCTCGCCTGGAATTGGAATGAAATACTTTAAATCCCCTCTTCCTTGTAGGTAATGCCACGGGCTTTGTAGCAGAAAGACGAGAAATTAATGGCAAGCACACAATGAGAATAAGCGAACGATTGGGATTACATGAAAGGACACTCATTTTCCAGTCACCAGCCAAGCTAGACAAAGCTTGTGTTGGGCCGAGATGTGAGCAATTGTTATGTTGTGTGCTTATGCCACTTTTTTTGCTTCTCTTGAAAGGCAAGGTGTGGGGAAAGCGCAAATATAATAGATGCTAAAATACTGTGATAACTGAAGGCTTTCTTCAGTGAGATATAACATCTAACAAATGGTCAAAGGCGTTCGTTTTATTATACTGTAGCAATCTGCAAAACCCAAAATGTCTGCCCATGGCTCTGGGTTCATATTTTAAAAGTAAACTGCTCATGAACGTGTATGTGGCTCTAGAGGGAGATGTAGAGAATGGTATAGTGTTAGCCTATGAGCTCTGGGGGAGTAGAGAGGAGCGTCTGCAAGTGTAACAGTTTCAATACAAAACAGCTCAGGTGCAATTCTGGAAAGAAATGAACAATGAGTTTGTAACGTGGCAAAAACGGCACACTTTTTTTTCAACTACAATTCAATAAGGCAGTCATTTTTCTGAGTGGAATTAAATGTCTCATTGAATACTATCTTATGTTTGTTCTATCAGTTTAGTAATAGTATCTGTGTGTGTGTGTGTGTGTGTGTGTGTGTGTGTGTGCGCTCGCGCGTATGTGGGTACGTGTGTGCGTGCGTGTGTGTGTGTGTGTTACAGGAGTGTGTAAGGTTAATATCCTGCCATGTCTGAACTACTATTTATCATGTTAGTGCATTTAAGTGGTCCGATAAAGTGATGGAGGGTTGTTTGTAATGCTGATATATAACTCATATAGAGCCACAATAGTATGGATATGAATGATTATTTACAGATTTATATCACATCTTCTAGTCTTATGCTTTATGGAGGACACTAAAGAGGAAAGATAATATATTGTCACTTTTGCAACTTTTAACCTTTTATCGTCACACCATACTGACAGTCTTATTGTTTTTCTGTGCAATGACTTTACCTGTCCGGTTCAAAGCCTGTCCTGTTATTCACTGTCTTCAGCCACCAGCTTTATCCAATCTCGCCATCAGGGAAGTCACAGCTCTTTGTACAAGTGCCTGCCGTAATTGAATTTGCTGCAGAAATAGCGGCCTGGAAAATTTCATTTTCGTTCCCCAACAGGGATCTGTGTCTGTGTGTGTGTGTGTGTGTGTGTGTGTGTGTGTGTGTGTGTGTGTGTGTGTG
>JAODUG010000004.1:48489-60718 GCA_027564795.1 Aphredoderus sayanus | reverse complement strand
CTGACCACAGTTTACAACGTCCATTTGTTCAGGTACCACATCTACCTGGTGGATGAGAACAACCCAGGTTTTGATGAGGCCAGGGCCTGTTTTTATACTGCTCAGATCATCCAGGGCTTAGAACACCTCCACCAGAAGAGAATTATCTACAGAGATCTCAAACCAGAAAATGTGCTGCTGGATAATGAAGGTACAGTACTGACATTCAAGATAATATGAAAAAAATCTAAATGTGTATATAGTGTCTACTGAGGTTGCTATGATGTGTTCTCCAGGAAATGTGCGTATATCTGACCTGGGTCTTGCTGTTGAGCTGAAGGAAGGGAAGACCAAGACAAAGGGCTATGCTGGAACACCAGGTGGGTCAAGCATCTATCAAACACTCCTGCTGTATTTAGTAATACCGTTTGTGTGCGTGGCACTGTTGCCTAGTAGCAAGAAGGTTCTGGGTTAGAAATGACGGAGCCTTTTTTAATCCAGTTTACATATGTGGGTATCTGTTCATGTGGGTTTGCTATGGGTGCTCCGATAAGCCCCGCAACATTTATGTTAGATTTCGAACTGCAGTTGGCCATTGTTGGCTACTCAAAGTTATTATGATATAATAATGAATTGCTTACTTGTATATTTTTTATAAAAAAGTCAATGACAAAAAAAAATATAAAAGGCATTACCATCCTTGCTTTGCCCAATGCAGGCTATATGGCACCAGAGATGCTGAAAGGGGACAAGTATGACACCTCTGTGGATTATTACACCCTGGGGGTGACATTGTTTGAGTTCCTGGCAGCCAAGAATCCATACAGGGAAAGGGGAGAGAAGGTATCTAACCACTCATGTCCATCTCCATTTACTTGTGGAGACGGTCAGAATGATGATACATCCCCGTAATGTGTCTGACTCAGGTTGAACGTGAGCAGCTGAAGGAACGCATCTTGACACGGGTGGTGGTTTATCCCGAGAACTTCAGCGAGAATGCCAGGTCCCTGTGCGATGGGCTGCTTGCCAAAGAGGTGGAGAACAGAATGGGTTTTAAGAACGACAGCTGTGATGAGATCAGAGCACACCCCTTCTTCAGCAACATTAACTGGAGGAAACTGAATGCAGGTACCGTACAGCTCCATCCATATTGTTTAAGACAGAGGAGTCACTGAGCTGGTGTGTGGCCATCCAAATCAAATGTTATAGTCTCTAACATAAATGAACATACGGTATACTATGCAAGGAAGTTTGTCCATCAAACCCACACGTTTCTTTTCATTAGGTATTCTACCTCCTCCGTTTGTACCCGACCCTAAAGTCGTGTATGCCAAGGGCCTGGACGATGTCGGCGCGTTTTCCTCAGTGAAAGGGGTTACCGTGGATGAGCCAGACAAGGCCTTCTTTGACGAGTTTTCCTCTGGGAACATCTCCATCCCGTGGCAGGAGGAGATGATTGAGATGGGTATCTACGGGGAGCTCAACGTCTGGGGTCCTGAGGGCACCATTCCCAATGACCTGCGCAGGGAGTCCATCCTAGAACAGCCAAAGTCGTCCACCTGCTGCGTGTCGTAAGGCTGTGCGCTTGCGAACTCTCAAACACAGCAGTTGTGTCCCCCAGAATGTACGGGCACTCAGGTTTACGCTAACCGCACTGGGAAAGATCTCAGTGCTCAGGACAACCACAAGTTGGATTTCCAACCTGGAGCAGATTTTAACACAGTGATCTTGTATTTTTGTCCCCATCCTTATGTCTGTTACTTTATGCCAATTGAGGTAATAAACTAATGATTCAGCCTGCTCCCCATTTATGAATGTCAGGTGTGTCATTCATGGGCAATAGTTTTCCTATCTACAGTCAGTGGATGCTCTTTCTGGGAGGTGGCACGGAGTCTCTGCTCCCATTGGCTCAATTGCTGTCCATAGGATGACCTCACACATTCACCATTCACTCTTTATTGATTTCTAGCTTGTAGTTATTATCTGTCACTCTCCAAGTTTGATACAGTATATAGGTGAGATTGATATTTATGTATAAGTTCCAGATTGCGGTTTTCATGTAAGGCTTTGGTTTAGCTCATTCATTTTATTTACATGATCTTAAACAAAATGAAGAATTGTATTATCTGTTCATCTGTCTGTTCATTCATGTGCATTTGTATGTAGAACAATAAGTAATGCTTTCAGAAGCAGAATAATGGTGAATCCTTTGTTTGCTAACAGCTTTTGTGTGGCCACAAAATATTATCTTTATTGCATTGTTAGTTAAGAAATATATTTCATATTGTGTGTATTTGTAACACTATACAATTGAGTTACACTTACTTTTATATTTAAAAAACCCTCAGTATTTGTTATTTAATTGTTTGTGCAAAAACCAGATGTTAGTAACCATGCAAAATCTGTTAGATAATCGCCTATACAGTATATAGATTATGTGAATATGTATTATTATTGATTTGACACACTTTTGGAGCAAATTCATTTTATATAAATTGTCAGCAAAGAATGAATAAAGTAGTGATAATATCAAATGTATCTAAATCTATGACACTGGTGGTTTTATCCCTTTGTAAAGCTTATAGAACTGCTCAGGAATGTCATTGAGGCACATAAACGAAGCCTGCCCTTTTTCTGTGTTGTCATTCAAATTTGTGAGAGTGTGTCTACTAAGCTTGCTTTCTGCTTTCTTTCTTTCTCAAATCATGTCCTTTTCATTTGTAAAATGAAATAAAACTATAATATTACATTTTCTTGAATGCACCAGACAAATATCCTGTGGACAATATATGTGGAACATAATAATTTCCCGGCGGTCCGAGCGAGGCTCCATCACTGCTTGGCCGTGGCCTTGTATATCCTCACCTCCGCCTGAGGCAGCTCGGACAGCAGTGTGGCGTCAAAGCTGCTGGCGAAGCTCTCCGTGAACCTCAGGTCCGACTGGAAGCGGACCTTGTTGGCCCACAGCAGCGTGGTCCTGCCTCCGGGCCGGCAGAAGTGGCGCATGGTGGCCAGCAGGTCGTCCAGGTGGTCGTGGTGGTAGACCACGTCCGCCGCCAGCACGTAGTCGTACTGGCGGGCGTCGCGGGGGAAGTCTCTCTCCAGCTGTCTGCCCCAGGTGAGGGCTGCCACCTGGGGCGTGTAGCGACAACGACCCTTGGTGTTCCGCCGCAGGTTAAAGGTCAGATTAGACAGGATCTCGGGCAGATCGGTGGCCGTTACCCAGGCACCTGAACACACAACACACGGGCACCAGTGTGTGAGCAATTAGTGAAGGGCAGAGAAAATGAAATAACGCTCCGAGAGGTGCTCACCTAGCAAACTGGCCACAATGGACAGTAAGCCAGTTCCGGCTCCGATTTCCAACACCGCTTTGTCCATGAGGTTTACTTGCTGTTGGTTATTCTCCAGGAACTGGCACAAAGCTACTGCCTAGGTGGAAACAATGGTCATTATCCTCACACAACCGTGCTTCAGTAAAGGTTAATAATAAGGGGGGCTAGAATGTCAGCTCCATCCTCTGATGGCCGCACTCACTCCAGGCCAAATGAGGGCACCATAAGTGTCTAGGGACTCGCGGATGCTGATCTCATGACCAGCAAAGAAAAAGGACTCCTTCCCTAGTGAGTAGTAAACCGTTGGTTCCCAGGCATTCCTTCTTTCCAGTGCCTCTCCTGCCATTCTTGCACGATCATTCACTGCTGAGGACGGGATCAAATCATGGTCACATACCTATATCATCATTAAACACATCACTGTATGTACTTTGTAAGGTCCATGAAAACCCAAGTTACCCTCCTCTGTTATTTCTGCCTCTGTGTGTTGACTTCCTTCAGTCGTTTTCTCTCTCTCCTCATCCTTCATCACCCTCTCTTCCCTGAGAGCCGAGCCTTCCCCAGGTTGGCTGGCTCCGGGCGACCTCTGCATGAGGACAGATCGCTGCAAAAACCAGAACAGATTGTCTTATTTGTTCCCCCTGGATGCCAAGCTGAGTAGAATGGAGGCACACCATATTGCAGCTCAGGTGTGCAGCATTGTGGTGATGAATGTAAATTACTGTAGAATAGCATCAATATATTTTAACTAAAATGAGAAATATGGGCTGTCCATTGTCAAGAGCAAACTTTCTATTAAAGTTTCCGGCTTTGTCTACAACAATGAAAATGCAATGTACATTTCCTTTTCACAGTTTGCTATTATCTAAGTTGGGCAACTGAAGCATGTTGTTTAAATACATAATACAGTATATTTTCATTTATTCCCATATTCTGTGTTTATTCAGCTTTTTTGTAGTCGTATACTTCATATAGCCAGCAGAGTCTGGAATTGATTTAGAAATCACCACAATCAAAACATTAGCTGCTGTTGGATCACCTTCACCCACAGAGGTCACACAGAGATACTGTGAACCTTTATTCATCCATAGCATTCTGTATTACTATCAGTGCCCCAGGGTAAAGTCTGATCAGTATGACGAATGACTGCTGAATAATCAATAAGACTATTGGTCAGTGATTATTGAATGAAAGGCAGCACCATCTTTTCTATTTCACAAGGCCACATTATAATCAAGATTATGACATTCACTGTGTGTTCTTACCTGTATAGTGTAGAGAACGCTGGTCTGTTCCTGCTTGTCTTGTTACCGTCACACTGATTCTCTGATGGAGACTTGTGTTTATAGAAGCAGCATCATGGCTGACACACCCCCAAGATTGGCAGGGGGAGTCAGGAAAGAGACTATTGGTAGTATTAGCAGTAGTATGTCAGTACGAGAGACCGAAAACTAAAGAACACTAATCTTAATTAGTTTAAAATCTAATTATAACTAATAATCTATCCTGCTGTTATATTTTTATTCAGCATCCTAAATGTTTCCTCTCAACCCCAATGGTTTAAAGAACAACAAGAAAGTAATATGTACTTTAATAATAATAATTATCTGATGATTAATATACTTTGGAATTAAAGGTACAAATGATGTTCAAATAATAACTGAAATATCATATTGCGACCCTCCCAATCGCACCTGGTGTCACAATGGGAAGTCCTCCAGCCAAGTTTGAGAATCACTGTATATAGTTATAGGAATAGGCAGTGAATAGTCAGTGACCCTCTTGAATGTCCATCAACTGTATCTTTTTATTTATTTTTTATTTTTTACAGTTTATGAGTACCAAGACAGACAGCCTCATCTTCAGGAATACATGGAGCAAGGGGTTATTGTACAGAGGTCAGATTGCCTCCTTACTACAGAGCCTTGGGATTAGCATAGGTCAGCATCTGGCTGTGCACTATAGGGAAAGTCACGCCTGTTGTCAAATGTTTATGACTCAGGGTGGACATGGTGGCATTTAATGGAATGGCTGTGTGTTTGCTAGCCTTTCTATAGGGATTACTCGGGAACAGCTGTGTCTGAAGCCACACACACACACACACACACAAATAAGCTACCATCTGTGTTAGCGAACAGAGTCTCCCATCAGAACAGCAGCAGCATACAGCATACACAACCACCACGTCACCTCACCTCAGTGTAAAGGAATTATTAGGGCTCGGCCTCTAGAAGTCCATCACGGCTCTATATCCAGTCCCATTCCCTGCATTCTCATTTTCAATTCTCTCTAACTGCAGATCAGAAATTCTGATCTGTCTAAAAATAGGATTCCATAATGTAGCCACACTTGTGTGTAATGCTGGCCAATATCACGCCACTAATAGACATCAAGCATGATCTCTTTAATCCCACAATTGTTTAATTTCCTAGAAGAAGAACAATGAATGTAATTTTCTAATATCCTGATTGTTTTTTTTTTTTTTTAAGATGTGTGTGTTTATGTGTATATGCCTGTCTTTGAGTGGGTGTGTGTGTGTGTGTGTGTGTGTGTGTGTGTGTGTGTGTGTGTGTGTGTGCGTGCGTGTGCGTGTCTAATGGTTACCAATTAAAATAGAACTTTAAAATCACTGCCAGTCTTTGTCTGAGAGTTATTACTCCACCCCTCTCCATCACAGGAGGATATATAAGGCTGTTTAGACCAGTGGAAAATGACTCACACTACATGTGAGTCCCAGAGGGCTTAACTGAGGTAGCATGTGTGTACACACACTGTGTGAAGGTGTTAGCTAATGGGCGCTAAGCCCTTTTAATTGGACGGGGTTCACTACAGTGGTTTCATGAACCACATTCACACTCAGCTGCCCGTACCCACACATGCACACACACACCCCACTCAGGGGGCAGAGAATGAGAAATGTGAATAGTGTGTATAAGCAGCCCTTGTCACAATGAGAGATGGTTGGCTCAGCAACAGATCTCTTTGTTGGACAGCAGGGCTCGTACTGATCCTGTGGTATAAAACACAATGCCTGGTATCCATGGGTTGGATGTGCACAGGATACTATTTTTGGGTTCTGTATGGGCTGGGTGCATGATATGGGACCAGAGATTGTATTACTGTTGGTAAGCATGCCGTGTCTAAAGACCCCCTGAGCTTTTGCTCTGCAGCAGCATATCACCATTCAACATAAACACAACAACCGATGGTAAAATACTAAGATCACATTTTTATTTACGTGAAAATATTGCTGTCATATTTATGACAGATTCATCTCATACTTATCCTACTGGATTTTTAACCTTACAAAATGGAAAGTGAAATCCTGTGGAGCTGATACAGATGCACACATGCTGAATACTCTTTAATGATAAGGAAAGGAACACATGAATGCTCGAAGATCCCAGCATGGCATGTCATTGAATTTTCCATTTCCTGAAATACAAACAAGTAATGAATCATGAATACGTGTAATTTGAATAGAAGTCATTCCCGTACTCTCCCACGTTCCTAAAAATTACACGTGTTATTTCCCTACAAGGCCCCCTGTGGTTTCGGCTGATTACTGCGTTGTGTTGTGTTGGCATGCTCTCTTACAGTAAGCCTGATGGTACACGGTCGGAGGTCACTGCTGTATAAAGAAAGAGCTTACCAACAGCCAGTAGCTCTACACAGTGCTCCACATTTGCTGTGTGATTGGGTTCGCCTGGAAGCCAATCATCATAGCTCCAGCGGGACCCATCCAACCAGATAAAGCGGCCGGTCTGAAAGACAATGAGCAGGTTTTACGTACAGTACAGTGGTGACCAATGGTAATTCAGGGGATATGACCATGAAGGAAGCAGATAACGTTTTGACGTGTTGGTAAATGGTGACATGGTCTGTATTTAAACACAATCGAATTGGTAGGAGAAACGCAGCTAAAAGTAGCCACAAAAAGATAATATAAGCTCTTTAGTACTTTTCTAACCTGAAATTCAATAGGCTACCATGTGGCAAAGACAAACCTAAACACATCTCTAAATACAAAAACACACCTCCAAGTATCGCAGTCCTCCCACCCAGGTGCGTGTGTACTCTCCATTCTCATGTAGCATCAAGTCCATCAACCGCATGTGGATGTGTCTGCTTGTGATGGAGGCCAGATGGCCATTAGGGTAGTTGTCCTGGCAGAAAAACTGTGTAAAGAGCAACAGAAGATAATTATATAGCGATAGCATTGGCATACTCAGTCCAGATATAATAGACAGTGACAGGGAATCAGTAACAATATTCTCTACTTGACTGATAATGAGAGTGGAAATCTCACCTCAGCATCTACTGCCGGCTTAGGCTCTTTAAAGAACTGGTAACACTTGCCCTCAAGAACCACACCAGCGCAAGCAGTCCACCTTGTGGCTAAGAAATGAAATGACTTTACAGTATATTTACTCTTTTATGGCAACAGTTTAAATCAAAGGCCATTAATTTAATTGTAATGTTCACAAATGATGTATGTTTTCAGTATTTTCAGCATTTTGAACCCACATTGAAAATCCTGTGTAGACTTCCTGGTCCAGTATACAGTACACACACTGAAGGCTGTATTTATTTATATTGATCTCTTATCTGACCCTCACCTTTTTCCTGTTGGAGCGTATCTTCTCCCATGTCCACCAAAGCCCTCTTTTGCCTCTCTGGCCCCACGCCAATATTTGAACGTCCATCCAGTATAGGGTATTCTCCCATCATTGGCTCCCTCTCTGGGACCTGAGCCGGGAAGTCCTCCTCATCTACAAAAGGCCTCTGCTCCCCCATATCTTCGCTCACTAGATCCTCTTCCACTATGCTGCTATCCGACATAAGTGGTTGGTCCTCAGGTTTCATCTCCATAATTGGCTGCTCGCCCATAGTGGTCTCTCTCTCTTCTATTCTCTCCTGTGGCAGTGGTTCTAGTTCCACTAGAGGCTTTCCATCTAAACCAAATGCTGCATCGACAGACAGCTCCTCAGTTTCCATCTCTGCCTGTATCAGCTGCTTCTCAATCATAACATCTTCAGCCTGTGGCTCCAGCTCCATCACTGGCTCCTCTATGGGTGTGTATCCTCCCTCCATGGCAGGCTTATCTTCCTCAAAGTCTGGGTGTCCAACAGCCTCCTGCATGCGCTCCATATGTGTCTCAACCTGGGCTTTGCCGTCAACATCTGGTTCCACAACATCTTCTAGCATTTCATCCATGTTTGTCTCAACCTGGGGTTCCCCTTCAGCTTCTAGTTCCATCACATCTTCCAGCATTTGGTCTATACGTTTCTCAAACTGGGGTTCCCTTTCAACATCTGGTTCCACCCTAACATCTTCCAGCATTTGGTCCATATGTGTCTCGACCTGAGGTTCCCCTTCAACTTCAGGTTCAACCTTAACATGTTCCTCCACCTTAATATATGATTCCACCTTAACATTTGGGACTTTCAAAACTTCCTCCTCCCTTCCCCGAGACTCCACCTCTGGCTTAACGTCTGGTTCCACCTTAACGACTGGCTTCACCTGAATTCCTGGCAGAACTTCCTCCACAATCACGTGACCCTGCACTGGTACCCATTCCCCCACCACTGGGCTGTTGTCTTCCTGGGGTATAACTGGGCTTTGAGCTGCATCCTGCACTAGCTGTGGCATACCCAGAACCACTGTAAAATAAATAGGGAAAATAAGGTTTAATAAGTAAAGAACACAAAAGAAAATGGTCATGTTTGACATAGTTACCGTGAATGTAATACAAAATAATTATAATGCACCCAAAACCCTAGATTTCTGTCCTAGCTCACTGTTTATATTGAGAGGGTAATTCTGGAGACAAATCAAGGAGTTACAGTTCGAGGGTTAGATCAAATCATAGACTGAGATTAGCTACGTAATCTGAAAATTTATTGTATAGCTAAAAATACATACAATTACATATTAGATGCTACTAGAGTAGGAACATATAATCCTTTACCTGTTACGCTTAGTAGAAGCAATGCTAATGCCTTCATTTCAATGTAAACAGGAAATCTGTCAGAATAGAATACATATCACATTTATAGTTAAGATAAACAAAACATTAATGTTTTTGGTTGACTAAAATATTAATCATTGTTACCCTATGTGTTGGAATGCTCTTCAATCGCCAGTAATTGCCAAATCACTGCACTTCAGTGTCTACTCTCTGCTTGTAAGTTATAAAGCAAGCTTTGTCAGTGCCCTGTCAACAACTGGTCTAAAGCCTGTATAGACTGACTTTTATTTCCTTTTGGCATTTGTGCTATAATTTAGAAGTCCATAAGGCCAAAGTTCATTTACATGAGGAAACAACAATTAAAATATAACTTATAATGATCATAAATGACACTCAACAGTATGGCTTTCCAGATTGTCATAGGAACATGTATTCTTTCTGTTACAATCACTACAAAAGCAATTTCTAAATCAATCTTATTAGTGCTGTCAATGCTTTCACCACTCATTTGTGAATCTTTTAAATAAACAGCAGCAAAAATATATTTGCACTTTCTATCTTTTATTTGATTGTAACCAAGGTCACAAGTTCATTTGGTATGTGTGTGTGTGTGTGTGTAGGTGTGTGTGTGTGTGTTTGTGCGTGTGTGTGCGCGTTATGATAGGAAAGCAGTCTTGGTCAAAACAAAGCAGCTGGGATTATGGTTGGTGAACAGGTGCTTCAACAGTTTTGTGTCTAGTCTTCTCTTTCCTTCTCTATCTTCTGTTCTCTTCTAATTATATTTGTGTGAGCGTTTGTGTGTGTGTGTGTGTGTGTGTGTGTGTGTGTGTGTGTGTGTGTGTGGGTGCGTGCGTGTGTGTGTGTGTGTGTGTGTGTGTGTGTGTGTGTGTGTGTCCAATTTAGCTATTCTCTCTAGCATTTCCTAGTCTGAATCCCCAATGCTCCCCCCCCTGCCTCCCCCCAACCCGTACCCCCTCAACCCGCCCCCCTCAGATGCCCATAACACTCTATTGGGACTCTCCAACGACAGACTCCAGCTCTGCTCAGCCCAACCCTCTCTGCTCGATTTCAACCCCTCCGTCCTCATAATTGTTCCTTGGACCTAATATTCTGTCCTGCTCTCATCCCTATTTACCCATTTCCTCCTACACACACACACACATCCCTGTCTCCTCTTGCCCCCATCCCCCACCCCCACAGACACTGCTAATCTTAGTCCACATAGGAGTATAGGTTCGGCAGGGAGACCTGAGTCACGGTGGCAATTTCCCCTCTAAATACCTTGCACAAATAATGGTTTTCAGAATGAGCATTAACAGGGTTGATTACACGAAATGGCCCTTTTAATTTACAGCGGGATTCTATTGATCACAGGAGTGCAGATTAAAGCGTTCAATGAAGCCAGTGATGAGGTATTAACCAGCTCAAGCCTCTGGGGGCCTGGAGGGGATCGGGGAGGCTGTCCGGGGCCCTGCCTGTGTACAGTTATTCCCCTGTAATGAAGTGCCTCTATGCGGCGGCATGGAGCGCCGGCAGGAAAAATAGATTGAAGATGATGAGCTCTTCAAAGTCATTTCTCGCTCTCTCATTCCACCTCATGCCCGCTCGCCCCGGCCTGGCCATCCCCTTCCCCTAAAATGCCTTGGATTTACTTAGCTGCTTGGACCGATGCAATTTTTATGACCTTATTGCTTTTTCACCATGGTAATAGTTTAGAATCAATTTATCAATCTGTGGGAGCCATCAGGCATGTTGCCCTCAAAGATCAAGTCTGGGTCATTCCATCACCGCGCCCAGGTGCACTCAGATGGAAAGTGTGGGGGGGGTGTTGGGGGGGGGCATGCAACCCATCAGTGCCATGGCCCATAGGAGAATGGTCCTCAAACGGCTTAGCAAACATGCTCTTCCCAGTTTAACCCCTCATCTGAGCCCCCAACAACCACGCTGTCTTTAAAATCAGCTGAAGGTGAGAGAGCATGGTATCTTCTGGGTGTGCTTCTAAAGCATGGGGCCGGGGCAGGGGAGAGGTCGCAAGATGCTTTCAGAGTGGCAGTGAATTATTATATGATATTAAATATTTGTAATGTATATTTGTATTCATATTATCTATATTTATATGTGTTATAATTGCTAATTTGAATCTATTGTATTATGTTTAATAAACATTGGGAAGCACTGAGCAGTTGCAAAATGCTTTGGATTCAGAATCTTTTTTTTTTATCTACAGTAGTTATATTGTTTTTTATCAAATGTGAATACAATTTGGCAAAATGCAAAGTTTCAAACACACACACAGAGAGAGAGAGGGGGATTACATATTACGGCCAAACTAAGAGGCTCTGGCATCACACAACTTTGTGCCAATGAATCCTTTCAATTCCTTTCATGATGTGATCCCTTAATCATACAAAATTATAGTGACTTACATAAATTCACATAAATCAAGAAACACTTGTCCAAGTTTATTTTAAATTTTCTAGATTGATTGCAGGTTTAACTCATTTTCAAATCAATAACAAATTGAAAAGGACAATTTATTCTTTGGATTAATGTATTTAACTGAGCGTTAGTGCTCAACTGTCCTTTGTTTGGCTTCAACAAATGTCAATTAATGTTCCATATCCTCGGTGAGATCAGGCTAGAGGCCTGTAACTCAATTATGCTGAATTATCTGAGCCACTGTCTACTGTACACCACATAATTGTAACTCAGTAATGTGATAATGGCAAGATAGCTTGGTTTCACATTACTGGATAGTTCAGAGAGCTGGACATGTCAAAATATGAAATAATTAAAAGCATTATTTTATAAATGTCAGAGATGATATTGATCTAATTTTCAACTGACTGATTAAAAGTCATTTAATCAAAATTATTTTTACATTACTCTAGATGTGTGCAGCTGTGTGAGTTCAAACTAATGCAAAAATAAATAAATTAACATA
>JAODUG010000004.1:34481-48389 GCA_027564795.1 Aphredoderus sayanus | reverse complement strand
TAAATAATGTTAAATCTTCTTTTGATTATTGAAAACCAACCGTCAAATTTTTGAAATTGAAAATTGTTTATGTATTTTATTGTGTCATGTGAGTTTTGTAAATTGTTACAACCTGCCTGCATGAAAAATAAGATAACAATAAGCTGCAATTTTGTGTGCTTGTGTTTTGCCTTTGTACTATAGGTGTGTGTGTGTGTGTGCGTGTGTGCGTGTGTGCGCGTGTGTGTGTGTCACGCTCTGCATGTGCGGCATGTATGTAGCCATAGTTATTTCTCAGAACCTGTGGGGGTCCTCCAGCCACACAGGCAGACCAGAGGCTCAACAGAGTGCCTCTATATTTAGTGTCCTGTGAAAGCCATCTGCCCTCCTCTTTCTCTCTGCCTTTTCCCTTCTTCACAAAGAGACCATACGTCTCTCGGAGTCTTAACCTAATGAGGCTCTTTAAGGCTCTTTGAATTTCTAATGAATAACACTATGCAGGAAAATAAACACATTGCTATTGATCAAGGCATAAAGGTTTAAAGTAATGTAATAAGCGCACCCTTGCTTTGGCTGCAGTCTGGAAACCGCCCCCCACCCCCCTCGCCCCAAGGGTCTGTTGTGTCTGTCCTGAACCATCGATGTGACACTGGCTCCAGCAAAACACATGGTGAACCCCATAGGCTCTGTGGGAATAGGCTATATGGAATTATTCCAGAAAAAACTAAACGCCAGGATGTAAATCGCCTGTATAAGAAAATCAAATATACCGTGCATTAAAGGGATCATATCATGAAATTCAATAAGCTAAGTTCTCATGCTTCTGCAATGCGCACTAGCCCTATAACAATGTTTATATGTAGAGGGCCAATGCTCTTTCTGTATGTTAATTTTAACACAAGCTGTAAAACGTGAAATGAACATTTTGATTTCTGTCACACTGAATAATCAAAGTGTAACATGTATCTGTCTATGCACACCAGAAATTGACCATTCCTGCCAAGGGCCCCAGAGAGTATTTTACAGCCTAAAAATGGCTATTTATTTTGTGTTTTAGTCCCCCATGCAGCAATCACAGGGGGGCTATTAAAATGATGCACTTTGGACAAAACGTGAGGTTTTCCCGTGAGTTTCTCTTAAAATATCACATAGCGACTTGCTATTATACGTAGTGAGGTTTTTACAAACGTACAGTGATCAGCACAACCGACAGTTATAATAAATTATTTACATTGGTATGTAGTACCCTGGACATCCACTGGGAACAGTCACAGTCTGAGGTGAATAACAATACATGCTGTTGCATCAATTCAACATGAGGCACATAGGCAGTAAATAAAACAACCATGCTATAAATCTCCCTAGCTAGTCATTGTTGTCAATAATTAATACAAAGGTAAAATGTCTTTTGTGAGGGAATAAAATATAAACAAATACAAAACCTACACACCTAACCGTGTTCCATTGTCTAATGATTATATTTCTAGGTAGTTAAGAGATAAGACACTGACAAAAATCAACACCCTATTTAGTAGCCAATACCCTGTTGCAAGGAGCAACCCCTCATTTTTAATATGAACCAAAGTATGTTTGGTATCGTAGCTTGTCAGATCTCATCCTCATTAGCTTGACCACTGAATGTGCCTCCTGTAAAGTGCTGAGCATTTGGTATTCATTTGCTCTTAATATATTGAAATCCTATGCAATATGCTTAAGTAATAGATGAGTGCAATCACGGTGCAGGCATATGATTGATTATTTGATGACACTTTGCCGCACTTTTACCTCATTCGTGTTAGGCATCTCTGTTGGCCCCCATGGGTATGGAAGACAGTGCACAGTAATGGGTTCATAGGGCCATGTGTGATGAATATTTAAAATGTAACTTACATGTACCGATGTCAAGGGCATCTGACTGAATGGTAAGTTTAGCAGGCATTGGACACCCATGGTAAAATATGTAACTACAGTTCGGATTATAAATCAGAATGATAATTTAGTTTAATAATACATCTTACAAACAGTAAATAGTCCCAGTGGAAGAATGTGGCCTTTATGTGAACGACTTCTGTATGATTGAAGCTTAATAGTTTACATGTATTGGCATAATGATAGCAGAAAGTGAACAAGAGTCCACAGTCATGTTGCTACCCTGACCTACAACATTCCCAGAAACTGTCTCTGTTCTCTGGCCAATATCAGACTAACCCCCCTTCCCCCTCCCCCTATCTCTTTCTTCTTGGAGGTCAGCCTTAAAAAAAAAGCATTAAGCAAACAGCTAATGGAATTAAGGGTATAATAATATAGGGATATAGTGAGACAATTCTATTAACAAGATATAAATCATGTTGAGTGTGAGGTAAGTGTTTTTTAATTGATTGATGGAAATGGCGATCCATAGGTTTTCTGAAGACTAACAGCCTTTTACCGTCCCCAGCAGAGTAAAAGAGGCAAAAAGGGAGAGATAAGAAAATTATGTTGGCCTGGGAATAAATTATTCACAAAAGATAATCATTTTGTGCTGACATTACTAATGTGAGGAACCATTTAATCTGCCTCCTGTGGGATGGGGACCTGGGTGAAGCTTTTTATAGAGATTAAAACTGCACCCAGAACACCACACTGTCATTATCCACACCACTGTCCTCCATTGAAGGGGAAAGAAGTTGTAAAGAGTATACAGGAAGCGTATCCTTAAAGATATATGTGAAACACAGTAGATAGTATCCTATCCTGAGCATAAACATAGGTATATTTTGCAAACACACAGATTTCACAAAATGATTTAAATGATAAAAAGTAGTTTCTGTTCGGAAGTTTTAATATTACATTCAAAATGTGTTTACTCAATGCCAGCATTACCTGCAACAAATGTGTGGTAGAAAATTAAAGCCTACAAAATGTACATCAACAAAAAGAGAGGGTGGGGGGTTACGGGGAAACAGAGACTGTGCTAAGCTTCCAGTGTGACTAATAATTCCAGTTAGAAAATAAGATGACAAATGTACACTGGAACAGGAAGTTAACAAGGCTGTGATCAGCGGGGCCCCTGTGGGAAGGGGGGCAGGAACGTGGGCTGTGTTATCTCCCCCTCATGTTTATTACAGCCTGCCTTGTTGGACCCGGCCGTGCGCTGACACTGATGGACAGCTCCTATTAAGAGTGCCTCCCTGGCAGCTGGCAGAAGCACATACATTAAATAGAACAGTTATTACTTTTCATTGGCCAAGCCATAAAATATGGCTACTAAATAGTTGTTGCCTTCAGATGCAGTTTGATACCAGGTTTTAATTTGAGAGACTGCTCCATAACACTACCGCAATTGACACCGTCCTTTGTTTGGGCACAGTAATGGTTGTGTCCGTCCCTGAGTATTGATGAGCTGTCTCCTGTGGGCTTTGTTTGGATTTTATACGTGTCTCTGCCTGTCAGGGCCGGCACCACTGCTTCCACCGGGATATCATCACCCCCTCCCGACTCCAACCCTTCCTCCACCTCTACTTTATTCTGCCCCTTGTGTCTTCTTCCTCACAGAGCATGTCCTCTTATCAGAAGATGTCTTGCTGTAGCCACCCTAAGCTCTTTCCTGGCTACGAGATAAGACGCTCCCTACAGTATGAGCACCGGCTATAGTCGGACAACAATCGCAAGGCTTGTTGGGCCAAATGACAGCTGTCTTTGTGCGCCAGGCCTCCGATCTATCCATCCTGCCTTTGAATTACAACTGGGAGGTGGGTCCTGAACACTCATCTAATAATGATACATTGGACACACACACACACACACACACACACACACACACACAGCACACACCACTGTCTCCGTGGAGACGGCAGGACGGACATCTGCATGCTGGCTGGCAGCGGAGGTCAGTGTCACGTCCCCCAGCTTTGTGCGTTGCATATTAAAAGCTTTATGGATGCAATTAAATGTGTGCTTAATGGCCAGGAGTTGGCAGAATGATTGTACAATTGAATTAGCAGTTATGATGGCCCACATTACAAGATGAAGTAAATGCAATTACCGCAGGCGTTTTCTCTCTGCTCCCGTCAGGTTTAGCCGCATGATGTGACTTAATTAGCTCTTGTCACATACACTTTCTGCCTGATCTAATTCTCCAACGGCTCAAAGTGTGGCTAAAGCTCGCCAGTCCCCACTGTCCGATACATTGAAGCTGACGCATGCCAATAAGTACATTCATGTACTTATCTCTGCATTTTAGCCAAATGCGATTATGTGGTTGTCAAGTTCCAGCTAGTTAGCTAGGAGAGCTGCTCCTAAAAAGACTGTGCCAGTGATTAAAATGATATCACCCACGGACAAATAGGCCTCCAGTAATTGGCTGTATGTAGTTGACTACTTTTTAGCAATAGTTTTGCTGAGGATGTTCCCTCGGAAATGTCATCTCGATCACTTTTATGAACACAAGTCTTTGTGGTCTTTCTGTTGCAATATAGCCAATTGACAAGTGAAATGTAAAAAGTGGATGAAGTTTGATAAGTACATATAGTCAGCAACATGTTGTAATTTTCTCCCTCGGAAGGTCAGGGAAGGTCTGCTCTGAGTGTAGTGAACCAATACATCACAGCAATTTTCCTCCGTCAAACCGTCGACAGTGATAAGTGGCCTTTGTATCAATACAAAATCTAAACCTGTATGAAGCTGCATTGTAGGGACTCAAACAGAGGTTAAATGAATCATGCTCTACAGTATGCTCTTTCTTAAGTCTCTTTGGAGCCCTTTTCTCTCTTACAGAAACAATTGATTAGTGCTGAGCTCTTAGGCATGGTCATTTGCCAGTGATAGAGACTCAGCCAGTGTGAATGTGGTGTCCTTGCAGATTTAGTGGTCACTTCGCTCAACTTTGCCCATTAACCTGAGTGCAGCAGGCAGTTTGCTCTCCCTTCTGAACACCAGAGGAACATTTATTACTTTGGGACACTCTAATGGATCCCAGTTAAGGTGTGTTAACAATTTTTTTATTGATTAATTGGAAGAGAATCATAGCCAGACTAACTTAGCCTAGAAGATTTAGTAGCTTTTAAGGTAGTAGCTATGAATATAATGCTTTAGAAAGAGCTTCTGTACATTATATATATGACACCTGCTACATTAAGCTACATTAAGGTTTAATATGTCTTCATTACTGGCACTTTGCCCAACCCCTTCAAGGTTGAAATAGAGATCCACCTTTCATTATACCACCCATCATCGCTCTATGGAGAGATATCAAATAATAATGGAATTGTTGAAACAGTTCTGCCTGAGTTGTTAATGTTAATCGATGTATTAAATATTAAACATTTCCATAACAGGACTTTGAACCGCTGCCACGCTTCTCCCATCAGGACAATTCAAACTGCTGCTGCTAGCTAAACTCGCTTCTCCCTGGTAATTAGGCAAAGTAGAGGGTGATGGCAACCTTTTCACCTCTGACCTGATGCCATCCCTGTTGCCCCGCACCCAGAGAGGTCTGCTGAACAAGGGGAAAACAAAGACACCTTTCAACAGGTTATCATGGAGTTTCCATAAATGAGAGAAACTGGCAGATACTTTGTAAACCATTATCTTTACAGTGGTGGTTCTCAACATAGAGCTCATGGACCAGAAAAGAGGATGCGGGATGCTTTTTGACATTTTGTGACATAAAGAGTTTTAGGATTTCCTCAAAAAAACATTAAGGAGTTTCATTTCCCAGTATAGTAGGCTATTGTTGTGCCAATTAAAAGTAGTTTTTAGTTGAAATAACAAATAATAATGTGTACAAACGTAACATTTTTAACAAGGTATTGCTTCATATATTTTGAAGATATTACTGTTACTCAGAATGTGTATTGGGTGACCTCTGATATTTATGAACATTTGTGAACATAACATTAATTTATTTATGTAAAAAAAAAGACAAAAGACAAAGTAAGAAACTAAATAAATTAGATTAATCTGTTACACATCATTTCAAAATGAATTAATTGCATTTGCTCTTGTTTTGGTGAACTATAACCCAATTGTGTTTTGAAATGCATTGCTGATCAGCAGACATGTGTTCCCTCTCAAACAAACACTCACTCATGTATGGCCAAGAAGCGCACTTTAACAGCAGTTCAGCAAAATGTCTATCTCCGAAGCACAGCAAAGAACGGAGAACATGTCGGATGAAAGAGACATTCTGGCTGCCGCACACGACGCAGCAAAAATAAACGTCTCACAAAGAGCTAACGTCAGACTGGCGTGCTACAGTACCCGATGTGTACAGAGAAAACACTTTCCTCCGCAGGACACCCCAGACTGGCCCAGCCGCCCAGATATTCAACCCTAAAAATCTATTGCTTTTTCCTTAAAGCATAAGCATCCAAGGGCTTACTCGTGTTTGCTTTGCAAATCATTGGATGAAAGTAAGTCAGCATATGACCAAAGTCATTTTATATGCCTTATTTGTCATATAATGATGGATTTTGCTTTCAATAAATTTGTACTTAAACAGCATGCAGGGCAGTATTTTAACCCCCAAGAAGAATGGGAAAATACAAATTTGTCAAAATGTGTAAGGAATGCGTATTTGAGAGTTCATAATATGTAACTAATATGATCTCTACTCTGCTCTGCTCCATGGCAGCTACAGTATATTGCACAATATGTGTTGACAGTGCTTGGTTTAAAGATGTACAAGCAAAAACACTGAGAGTGAAAATGAAACAATTCAGCTGCTGCCTTTGACGGCTTCAAGAAATGATTGAAAGAACGCCGTTCATTCTGGCTATTGTTTAATGCCACATTAGCAATCTGCAATGTTTTGGATCTGTTGGCCAGTGTAGGCAGCTCTAGGCAGATGGGCTGGCTCGTAACATAGATCCATTGCCACATAAATACTTGCCTGCCATCAAAAGCGAGAGGAGAAACAGCACTAACTGTGTGTTACGGCAGGCAACGTCTCTGCCAGCTGCAACAGTTCATTTCTGAATTTTCCCAATTCAGACATCTCAGTGATGAATTCAGATGTTATCTCTCATTAGTATTACTGAACAGGGCAAACATACACAAATGTGTATTGTCCTGCGGGAAATAGCTAGTGGACACTTGGGCACAGGGGCATAATTTACAGCCATGCATATGAGGTATTAAACTACCTATTTCACTTTATAACTAGGATCATATGAATGCTTGAGCACATTTATTTGCTATTGTTATAACTATCCTCACCATTAAACAGAGCTGTAGGTGTGAAATACTGCCATATTTAAACCGTTTATGTATTTAATGTAGTTTTTATTGCAAGCAGATGGCAACAGTGTCATATTTAGGTGCACCTGCTTGAATAAGCAGGTTGTTGGTGCCAAAGCCATTTGTGTTTTCTTTCATCACCCATTATATTTTGTCCATAATTTATATTCTACTGATGCGTATGTTAAAACATTCTAGAGAAAGTGACATAAACTTAGCCATAGGCAGATACAAGTTTAAACATACTGTATAACATGTACCTACTTTTATTTAATGTACTGTATGATAATATAATATAATATAATATAATGTAATATAATATAATATAATATAATATAATATATATTATCTGCCAAACTTGGCATAAAATAGTTTTATATCAATTTAATTATTACACAATACAATTTTTAGCCATGAAACTTTAAACTTTAATCTAACTGATAGTCCAATAGTTCCTGGTTTTGTCCTATTCAAAAGGTACAAAGTCAAAACATTTTGTGAAACAGTCAGTTTAATTTACAAATATTTATATTTCTTAAGCAAGCAAGCATGATGTTTGTAGAAAAATACAAAAAACACAAAATGATATCAGTAAATTGAGGAGTCAGTCATTTTGCTGTCTTTAACCCACTAGCAGTACAACATTATCTGGTTGCCCCAACCACAGCCTCTACTATAACAAGTGTATCTATGGCAAGCAGACGTTTGTAGAAGCTTGCTTCATTCTCTGCCCTCCATCCACACAATTGACTTGTCATGTATTTTCCAGCTAATTAGCTCTTTTAAATCAGGGGTTATGTAAGGCTTGCATTGATAAGAAGATTGCGGTAAATTGACCGTATAATGCTGCCATTCATTCTGGGACAATGACCCCCCCAGCCCCCCCACCATAGCAATAATCAGGATAAATTAAACACTGTGGAGGAAGACTGATGGCTGGGCATGCATGCTGGGGAGATAGCAGCCATTCTGTTAACAACACCAAGGTCACTCATTTCTTCTGTTGGGTTAAACAGTGGGGTCAGATGGGGGTGGGGTGGATTGAGGAGCTGGGTAGCTCCCCTTCAGACACTGGTATTTATCTTCCTACACCTATTGACAGTCACAACACTGTACATGGCTGTATGTTTCTTGTTTTTTGAAGCATGAAATTAATTTAGCTGACTGATTTTACTCAAGGTGTTTAATAATTAAGTTGTTAAGTGACTATAAATCATTTATTCTGAGTATGGTAATTTATAGAATAAATATTTATCAAGTAGGAAGAGGGGAGGGTGGAGTGATCAGTTTTATAGTTTTCTAAAATGTTAGCAATGATTTTCTGAACGATTAAAAGTAAGTGATACTGTGATATATATATATATATATATATATATATATATATATATATATATATATATATATGTCTGCTTTAACAATGCTCAACAACACTCTGCTTTATGTTCTGTCTGTTTGCAATATGTGCTTCTGTCAATCTGCTTATTATCCTATGCCCTCTAAATACATCCTGGCCAGGGGGCTTATTACTTGTGGCTCCCGGGTTTTTTCACATCAAAACTCAACTCTGGCTAACCAAGTGACGCTCCATCTGCAACTGGTGACAAGTATAAGACAGGATACGACCGGGTGGAGGTGGGAAGGAGGTCTCTCTCGGGAGTTGGGAGCTCCAGTGTGCCTCTGCTCCCGGTGCAGCACAGAAAGAACTTGTCTCTGGCGATTGTGGCTGCTTGGTGTGACAGGTGACGGCCGCTGACTGTGCACTGAGCCAGGACAGATTGGGCCTTCACTGCCGCAGGCTCCTTTCCACTGTCTATACAGCTTGGCATCTTAATTCACTGACCATTAGCCAGGAGATTTGTTATTGCTCACTTTTAAAGGCACTGACAGAAAGCATTTCAGCCAGAAGATGGCTCTTCTGCAGGGAATTACAAATGTATTTGGCTCCTACTGTGTTGCCAGGCTGTGAATCGCCGCCTGGCCAAAGTCTGGCACTTCACTTCGTCACACCGGCCCACTTATAACTGAACAACATCATCTTCTTGACTTTATAGGGAATGTGGTTTGCTCTGCTTGCACAGGAAGCTGGATGCTATAAATTGGCTGAGAGGATTCCAAGTCATGGAGCAATGGCTCCTGATTTGTCAATCGCTTTTCAATTAGCAAATGAGCTATACACCGCACAAGGTACCTCCTGGTGACTCTTGGACTTCAATCCAAGCCTATAAGAGCTGAGGTAGGACAGAGGATAGCTGAGGTCAGCAGCTCTTAAGCACTGGAATTATCCACTCCCACACACACAGCAATGAAATTAACTTAATATAATATAATTACCATTATGCAATTGATCAAATGCTGTGGTTTTTATAACATACACAGTGAAAGTGAAGCCAGTACCTGGCATGAATCTGACAGCAGAAAATGTGCTATAGTACACACAAAACAATTAATCAAAAATATTTGTCCGATAGTCTAGAATAAATATTATTACAAATACTGCCAGAATATAAAAATATAACTAAGAAATAAAAAATTATTCAATGGGATACGTTTAAGTTTTATTCATGTTTTTTTTTTTTTCAAGTAGAATACTAAATGAACTGGTGTGTTTTTCCTCATCTGTCAGCAGGTTTGACCTTCCCTGTCTTTGTGACAGTTAGATGCTGAAGGGCGTCCTGATTGGCTGACATTGCACTTCCTGTCTGCTATCACTGCATTCATGGTTGCCAAGGTGTAAGAGGTCTGGTTGCCATGTAGGCAGTTGATGAAGAAAACGGATCGATGGAGTGAGGAATGATGAAGAAATGAGGGGCGGAGAGGGACAGACTGCAAAAATGAATGTGTCACATTTTCTGTGACGCAAGCCTTCTATCTGACATACAAAGACAGTGGGGAAAAAACAAGATAATCAATGACCATATGATTGTATGCATGATTAACTATAATCTTAGAATCCATGTTCATACATTTAAACACTAAATGTAATAATTGAAATTATATTTGAAATTCAATTTAAATGTGGGCTATTTCTCATAAAAAATATGGGGTTTTATTTTTTAATTTAATTCACTATAAGCCATCATTTCATTGTGTTTCCCATTGCACAATGTATTGGTTCACCTGAGGTCCAGAATACATAAAAAATGAATCTATTCTGTTCCCTTTAAAAGAGTCATAACAATAATAACCAGACAGCAAAATGATTGATGAATATATGGAATCCTAAACTCCTCTTGGTTGGATGCCAGACGAGCGTGGTTTATTTGTCTTCATATTGTGTGAGTCTGTGTTTATGTTCGGCCTCTAGAGAAGCCACATGTCCTGAGAAATGACCCCAACCTACCAGAGACACAGAAAATATTATTTTGGAGTGCCACTCATTTTATAAACATATTTTGCTACTGTTGTTTGTCAGAATTACCCATACATGAATATGTCCATTAATCTTTGCTTTTTTCAGAGACATAACAAATATTCTTTGCATGGTGTGTCTGTTCAGAGAGAATGCTTTTTCCCAGCAAACCCCAGGTTTGTTGGTTTGCCCTGTGTAGACATACAAGTGGTGATAGTATACATGAGGTAAATAATACGTAACACAAATGAAAATAAGGTAATATGTAAAGAAAACTTTCACTTTGGAACTTGGGCACCTCCTGCAGCCTGCAGGTATTTCACTATTTCCCGGCAAATTGATTTATTTCACATTATTAATGAACTTTGCTGCAGTTCCACTTGTCAGGCTTGGCCTGCAAGGGTCAATAACGAGAGGAAACTTGATGTTAGTGGATCGGGCTTAAGTGATTCTGTCGCGCTAACGATTCAATATATCAGGACAAATGTCAGCTGCTTTTAATATGTTGATTCTCAGGGCCTCATCTGCATAAGCACTGCATCTGCCAGGGTTCAGGCCTCAGCTGGGGTGATATGTAATGACAGCCTGAACATTCCTCTGGCTCGCAGTTAATATTTAATGAAACATACTGTATACTGGTAGCCACATGAGTAATAGAGAAACGATTCTGAATGTCTAATAAACCACTATTTTAATAGAGAGCAAATATATGTGTTTTACATATTTTGTCTTTTTTGTGATGTCTATCTTTTTTGCAATATTGATGTGTAGATTGACATTAATTTGCATAGATTGCTTAAATAAGATTTAATATATATCTTAAAATATATTACAGTTTCAGATATTATACTTATTTATTTATTTATTTATTCAAATGCCTACTGTATCTATAACTATCATTTTGATTCATATGTAGCTACAGTACCATTAATATGGTAGAATGCTATAGATGAGTCTAATGTGAAGGTATTGCATCGTAAGCGCTAATGTGTGAGCTGCAGGGGTGGGATGTGGCAGGAGGGGCATGTAAACACTTAAGGTGACTTAACCGCTGGCTCTACTTTTCTGGCCCATTGCAGAAATCAGTACGATGGATCGGACGGGAGAGATTTAGTTGCAGGTGGCAGAGGTCGGTGGATTGTGTATTCTGGGCAGTCAATAATAAAGTTAGGACTTATGCCTGCGGAAAGTTAATGAGCAATCACAAGGACCTTGGAAAGTCATTTGCATCTGGGCATGGGCTTTTCACTTGGCTGAGAGAGGGCCCTGGGGAATGAGGAGAAGGCGATAGTGCATAGGCGGAGAGTTCCTCATTGTCACTCTCGAACAAAAGATGAATGAGCTGGACAACAGATTTTGCAAATTAAACTTTAATATACAGTATCTGATGAATGTAAACTAATGGTATTCAAAATGGAAGTCAAAATATCATGGGATTATTTTGTGGTGTGAGAAAAAATATTTTAAACTTTATTTTAATAAACATTTTATTAATATAGTTTAAATACAATATTTCATTTCTAATTATGTTCTTGCCAGTTAACATGTCTATGTTTTATTTAACAATCTTTGCTTTATGCTATAGAAAAGTGGTTCTAATAATTTAAAAACAAGTAAGCCTGACGAACAAACAAAAAGCTGCATTCATTTCAAAGAGGGAAATATTTCACCATGTTCTTCCTCTGAAATGATGCAGCCGCGGTTTGAGCTCCGGGGGTTTATTCAGCAGCACCAATCTGTGCTCCCTGTTGTTGTCTTTGTAGCAGCATCAGAGCGGTCACTCAGGCAAAACCACATTCAGGAACAGTGGAGCTGGTGGTAGTCCATCAGAATATTCAGCGGCGGTGGGTGCATGCATGGAGGATTTACTTTATAACAAGGTCACAGTCCATCACGCCACACAGGCCGTGTAATCACTTTCTCTGCATTCACATCCACCGCTATGAGGCTGTAATCTGTCCAGCAGGCTCTCTTCCTCCGCAGGTCCCCTTGGCCCGCATGGCCCTTTCAGCTTCCATACCCCCCACCCCCTCCCCCCCTGCTCCGCTTCCCCAAAGACTCAATCCCTCTTCCACCAAGACACAGGGGCCAAAAAGGAGCCCAGGCGGGTGGGGGCAATATAAAAAGAGGCCAAGCATGTGATCTATTTGTGCCCATTTTGTCACAATGTGCGGATACGCTGTAGAGGAAAGTCAGTGAGGTTTGTGATCGCCTATCCACATGTGTACATGTAAATTCTTCCATACGATGCAATAAAATACCACAGTGCACTATGTGCAATAACTGTATATGATAAGCACTCAAAGCACTCACACCAACTATAAATTATTTTAAAGTATAAAATAAAGGAAAGGCTTGTATATCGTGCATGTTTTTTTGTTTCTTAATCTCCATAAATTAAACACGTTCACTGTAACATCATACATCCCAAAATGCAAATAAATAATTGGTTAGAAGGATGCTAAATCATTTGATCTGTTTTGTTGTTGTGTGAATGGCTCCTGATCCTTTGAAAGCCCACTGATGTGCAAAACCGAAGCGTATAGTTAAAGTAGGCAGGGGGGAAAAGGAAATAGATTTCATTACTTTGCTTTGCGGCGTTTTTCCCCCCCGTCATTACAAAGCAGTAATGGCCGATTGCAGGAAGAAACAGATTGCTCTGCTACTGACATCCAACAGGCCTCATTTTAATGTGCCACTATTATGCGACTCACTGCTTTGTTACAGTCAAGTATGAGGGCTTTTTCCCTCCGCCTATGTTTTATATATCTGTATAGGGGGAGTAGATGTTACACTGTTCTGACAAGAGACAAATGTTTCATTCAAATGTTGCTTTCGCATATTGTGGAACAAGTAATGAATTCCTGCGCCACAGCGAGCCTGGTTCACCGTGTCAGGCTTGAGCAAGGTGGAGCCACAGCTCCACAACAGCAAAATTAAATTTAATGTTCCATTCGCCACAGGAAAGGTGCATAAATCAAGGCTTTTGATTTGCATGGAGTGTGGCAAACAACCTCATCCCATGCAAAAATAAACCAGGACAGAATATGATGTCACAGAAAGAACAATGTAATCTCACACTTCCTAATAAAAGTAAGCAAGAGGCGGGGCCAATTCAATTCATACTGGTATTATGTTGCTCTGATGTCAAGTATATTATTAAAAACCTGCCCCCCACCCCCATTCTCCTCTTTCATTTAGAGAAAGGAAAGGCTATTTCAAAAGTTTTCCTTTCCTGATTTAAAACTGCCACACAAAAAAAGAGTTTGCAATCATGGTATTCAACCCTTAACCTCTCAGATTGATGCTCATCATACATATTGCATCAGTATATATATATATATATATATATATATATATAT
>JAODUG010000004.1:6188-34381 GCA_027564795.1 Aphredoderus sayanus | reverse complement strand
ATATATATATATATATATATATATATATATGTATCATAAACAGTAACTGTATATCATCTACTTATACTGTATATATAAATATCATAACACATTAAATAGCCTAAAAACATATTGCCTATCATTACATGCTTATTATTCCATAGTTATTGCATAACATTGTGTAGCTCATTGACATGGACATTTCACCCCACTCCCCTCCAGCAAGAGGCTGAGGTCCATAAAGACCAAAACCTCATTCCACAACAACAGTTTCTTTCCTACAGGGATGGTCAACATTGACATTGACACAGCACCCTCTAGTCTAGACTGTGGATATAACCTTTACATTATATTCATGTAATTTCAATTTTACACTTTAATATACATCTTTTTTTTTTACCTAATTGACATTATTAAAGTTTAAAATAGAATGTGTCTTGTTTTTTTTAATGTGGAATAAAATTGTACTGTAACCTATATGCAGGTAGCCTAGTTATAACACCCAACGTCTTCAAATGTCCATGTTTTTTTTTTTTTTGCATCATATAGACCTTCAGTAGTGATATATAATATTGTTTGGCTTCAGTGATTGCCAGATATAGACTAAACTGTAATTTGGGGGAAGCATTTGTAGAGCTTTAGCTGTTTATTTACCACACAAGAAGCGAGTAGCTGAAATTCTCTCAGTTAATGAGATATATTAGGGTTTTCTCCTTCCCTTTTCTACTTTAAGAAAGTACTGTAGATTTAAATCCAGTTGCAGGAAATTTGATTAATTCATTAAAGCTAAGGAGACTTATATGATTTTAAGTGTCTATGTGGAATACAGTTAGCTACATTTGTTGAACGTTTAAGCTAATGAGATTAGGGTCGATCCATCAGGCATGTGGGGGCGGGGTGTGGGGCTGGGTGGGAGTGACTCAGGATAGAGCTATGAATGGGCAAGCAGGGCATGTAGGCAGGACGTGAATGGGTAAGGTGCTTTGCGTTGGGTTGGAGCAGCTGGTCTGCCACAGATTGACTTAACCTCTGTCACTGTGATGGCCTTTGTGTTTTCCACTTGTCCAAAAGAGAGGCAGATGTCCCTCTGCTCCGCTCTGACAGAGGACACACCCTCACAGGGACAAACACACTTAACTTAACCCCTCATCTTGCATTAACCGTGCACACATACACACGCATGCACGCACATTTTATATACGCACCTCTTTAGCTTTAGGATTATGTAATGAAATCTTAAACTCAAATTATTAGATACTATAGATAGATAGATAGATAGATAGATAGATAGATAGATAGATAGATAGATAGATAGATAGATAGAGACAGAGAGAGCGAGAGCGAGAGAGAGAGAGAGAGAGAGAGAGAGAGAGAACAAGGTCCATCAACGCAGACTTTAAAATGAAGTCCCAATCCCTTGAGCTCACACACATTGTGTTGTTATTCCTTTATCTGAATTAAGACTGCGTAATACGGCCACATTAAAAACCATCTCCCCTTTGGCTTCACTAGTCCGCTTTCCAAACCATTACCCTCTAGCGCCCATCTGACCCCCCACCTCCTGAAAGGGAATTCACTCTGTAATGAATGTTAACCAGTCAGCAGATGAGAGAGGCTCTGCACTGCTGTTGTGATCCACTCAGGCAAATCAGCATTTGACTGAGAAGTTTTTAATAGCCCTCTGGAGCTGCTCCATAAATAGCCTGGCTCCAGCCATATTTGTCCCGTTTCCTTTCTTTTCAGAGGAAGGCTATTGTGTACCAGCCTGGCCTATCATTTCACCAGTTTAGGCAATTGGTGCATGTTGCACGAGTATGGATTGTGTTGTTTTCTAATCTATACTCTATTAAAATCTATGGGTCGCATTCGGGGCAAATATGAGACAGTTCATCCCTTCATCTAAACTCCTTCTTTTCCCCATTTGTCATTACATTGTCAAACATTAGAAATGCCTTTCCCAAAATGAGAAACTCTTTGAGTTTCAAATTCTCTGTTAGTAGCTATAGCAAAACATTTACAACGCAACCATAGAGCCTATTTCTCTATTTAAACATGATACAAACATGAATTAGTAAATATGAAAGATGTTTGACACGTGTCCTGTGATGAGATTCAATCCAAACATTGTAAAATTATGTTTTGAGGGTTTTTTCTTCTTTAAGCATAGTTTCCTCTGACAAGGCTTCATGTTTGCATTTGCAACCTATCATGTACACACTTAAACTGTCACAGTCCTTTCATTGTCAGCTTTTTGTTGTCAGCAGCTGAAAGCTGTTTACAGCTAAATCGCTATCACTGTAACATAGCTAACATTGCAAGAATAGCCAATGACTCAGCCGTCCTTATATGCCATGCCTATTGTCCTGGGTGAACTTGTGAACTCAGAGGGGACAGTATACCTGCCCCGAACCCCTGGCCTTTAGCCCTATACAGTGTCTACTGGGTGGTCTCCATTCAGAGCTCCTATATGAGAGGGAGGGTGCGAGGGGAAAGATGGGGCATTAACAATTCACTGAGACAAAGAGGAGAGGAGGGGGAATTCATTAAGCAAATTAGCCACACAAGACATCTTTATGCCCCCCTTGTCTCAAATGGAAACATGCTGCGTATAAGATAGCAATTATTCTAAACGTGTTATGTATCTTAACTCAAGATGAAACCTTTCCCATGCCTTTGCTGTTCCTCAGAAATGTCCCAAATGAAGCTTGTTGCAATACCATCTGAGGTCATTTTAAGCTATTTTAGACAATGGACACTTTGGCTTGCAAGGTACAGCAGTAGCATTTTACAAGTGTCTCTGCAGCTGTTAGGGGAGACATTCATGAGTTTCTGTGAGCTGTAAATATTTTGATGACTTCACAGCACTGTTATGGCGGTCAAATAAAATCTTACTATGAAAACATGGTGTAAAACTGCCTGTTTTATAGGAAACAAGTGTTTACATTATGTTTTGAAACAACCTGCTGCCTGGCCGTTGCATAAAATGTATGTGCTGATATGCATTTTTCACTCAAATTATCCATAAATGATATACAGTACAGTAGCCTACAATTGTGAAGTCAGCGGTTTTATAACAATGCTGTTTGGTGAGTTTAGTTGGACTATCTTAATCAGTTGAGTGGTCTGTAGTTGTTGACAATTATAAGACATTATCTTTTCTCAACTAAGCAAGGATTTTCACATTACAATTAGCAGTTAACAAGCACAATCCCAGTTGGAGTTACAGACCCTAGCTGAACTAATAAACAATATATTGCATCACGAAATATAAGCTTATGGAAAATTACTTACTGTAGAATCAATATAGGTCTTATTACATCATGTAAATTCGCTAAAATGAATCTATTAATGAAACATTTTTGGAGTTTTCTAAAACGGTTCATTTGATCCAACTATTAAAATAAAACTGAGACAAATAGGCAGACATAACTTTCTTGTTGCTTATTAGACGTTAAATAGTGGAAGTACATAAGTCCAGTGTACTGAAGATGTTATAAATAAAAGGTAGGAAGAAGAAAGGGAAAGAGAAAAAAGGAGAAAGGGGGTTTAAACATTTTACAGGTTATTACAGACCCTTCACATATTGGGGCAGTGGCAGTGTGCCCATGAACTGCACTGTGCAGCCACACACATAAAGCAAGTCAATGGACCTGAGAAATCATTGCTGTATTTAATTGCTTTCATTTAAGTGAGATGTTTATGCTTTTTATAGGAGCACAACCTCTGTGCTATTGACACAGTGGCCCCCACTTTTGCACAGGTCTCATGTTTGATTAATAGCCGCTTTAACATACATGTTAAATGTAAAACATTTTAAACGTAATAATAAAAAAAGCACATAAATCACTTTTCAAATGGTCCTCTTCATAAATTCACAGCATAGCCAACATAAATTACAATTTTCCTGGTACCATTATCACACTCAACATGGCTACAATTTATTTATATTCTGGTTGCATATTCAAGGTAGTTCACCTTGATTGAACAACCTAATGTATATTCAGGAAAAAAATCACAACCGAAGGCGAATAGCTCTATGTATTCCAATTCCAGTGCTTGCCCTTTACTCATAAGCTACATGTTAATGTGTCAATTTCGTTTTTTTGTATTCCCTTTTAGATTCTTAATAATTAATAACAATAACAATAACAACAACAATAAAAACAAGTCCAGGTGCTATTTACTGTATGCAATATGAACCTGTTAATTAATGAATCACATACTGTATCACAGAATGATTGCAAACACAGTTCAATATACAGTAAGTATTAAGTGCATTAGTGCACCAACTCTTCAGCATCATTCTTTCAACAAAATGTTTTCCAATGTTTAACATTAGTAACATTTGTATACAAATGATTCCAAATATTTATTTGGTAATATCAAAGAGCAACATTTATATTGATTCTTTAGGCGAAAACATCTGCTTTGTGAATGATTCAAACCAAGACAGCAGTGTTTGAGAAAATGTTTAGAAATGGTTTAGTTTCACTGTGGCTCCATTAGCTCATTGCTGGCATTCCCAGATTCAACATTGTTAATTGGCACCCACAAAAGATTATAGCCAATCTCCACTGTTCACCTCGCCACCTCCACCAAGCAGACAAGTTGCTGTTTTAGCTGGCAACAGCTTGGTAGATCATAGCCATAAAGTGACAGCATGTTGAATTCAAAGTGATCTAACTGTACTAATGGACAGTATAGTATTAAAGAAAACCTTCTGTCATCATCTATGTGTACATAAAACATGATTATACTATTAGGTGCAGATTTAGTTCCTTTTTAGATAAGGTACATTTAATTACCTTGCTTTAATTTAGGAGGTTTGCAGGATAATCTCACCTCAGGATAGTCTCACTTCCACCAATCTGATAACACTCAATTATTATCAACCACAAATGCCCACACAGAACACACTTTTGTAATAACACTGAAATGATCTTGCAGCTATCTGGCTGTTTTTGGGAGAGTCCATTCTGTGTCACCTCGTTAAAATACCAGCTGCTGCCTTGGCCATAAACTGCAGAGTTTGTGTTAGCTGATAAGCCTCAATAGGCTTTAATGGCTGAATCTACGCAGTTGAACTAATATTATTGTTACACATGATATAGCAATGTGACAAGTTGCTCACGTCAGGCACACAAGTAAACGCTTTTCTAGAATGATATCCTTAGCAACACTTGAAAGTTGAAGGTATGCTCCTTGATTGCACTGACGCTCACTTAGAGAAATAGTGTGAAAGTGAAACATTTTTAGAACACTGGTTTCAACTACTAGCTCATTCTGGACACCAAAGAATGTCCTTTTTGATGACATAAAAACATAAAAACATTATATAAAATACTATTGGAACATATAAGTGAATGAATATATATAGCACTTTAATTTATATTTATTTATTTATTTATTTATTTATTTATTTATTTATTTATTTATTTATTAATGATAAAAAATAAAAAATAAACAAAATAATATATATATACAGATTGTTGTTTTTCAGCTATACAGATTCACAATATGATGGTAGCTCTATCACTGCTGTACCTAGTAGTACCTACCTAGTGCACTAAACCTGTTCCAATTGCTAGGGAGGATACAGTATGTCCAAAATGTTTCCCTGCATTCAGGATGGTGTAACATTTACTACATTTACTGCGCATGTGGCGTTAGAACTCTCTTTCATGATGGTGCGGCCCTTAACTTTTAATCCATCTGCCTCGCTGCACCAGTGAGCAAAGCCCTTGTACTGTAAGTACGAGCCGCCATTTATTTTTCTCTGTGTCTATCTATTTATAAGACTATTATTTAAACCCTTGTGTTTTCTCTGTTACTTGGTTGTGCTTGCACTCTGTTTGTCTGATATATAGCATTAAAAATAGCTCATTAATCCAAGTTTCCTTGTGTCGTGCATTTGGATCTAGTCCACCTCTAAGCAGCGTTCCAACTAATGCCGATGGGTTTCGAGATTGGCGACTCATTGACGTAATGAATCTTCTGCATTCCTCTTTTGTGATGCTTAACTGCATCCGCTTTTAGTTGTTTGTTTCAGGAGGTTTCTCCCTTCAATCTCATCTTTGGAAGGTAATCACACTTTCCAATTCTTACTATTGACGAGTGGTTTGCAACTAGTGTTATTGCCTTTACATCGCTGCTCTCTAGGGTTAGGGTTATTCTTCTTCCAGTGGTTGATTGAGATACCTACCCTGCTCTGTGAAGGTTGTCAGGTGAGTTTTCTACACAGCTCTACTGTACAGCTGCAGTTGGTCGACCCATTTGATGTTGTTCAGTGTGCCAGCAGTTTCGTTCTTTCTCAGTACATTGCAAAATTGTTGTAAAAGCTACGCCCAACGTTTGTGCAATGGCTCTGACTGGTTTTCCCTCTTCTAAGCTTAAAAACTGTTTGCTTTTTTCCCAAGGACAGCTCTGTAGTCATGTTGGGGGTCTTCATAGGCAAAAACCTAGACTAAAACAAGACTATTCATTACTATTTATTGTTTAACCAATCAATCAAACAGGACACTTTAGGGCAAAATGACCTGTCAGAACTTTTTCTCACCTAAAAACCGTGGTCTGGTACAAAATGTGTTACTGTAGGTTGTTCTATATGAATCTATATTAAAATGTATATGAATATACCAAGAAATAAAAGTTGAAATTCTGAGCTTTCATCTCATGTACATAATTTGATCTCAAACTCTATTGTCTTATGGTGAAAACAAATGAAGTAACCTTGCTGTTCCATTAATTTTAAAGTATTGGAACAACAGTATTGAGGTAAGTTACTGCACCGTAAAAGTCACTGTAAATCTGTGATGCCTCAATTAACATGTAATAATCCACATTTTAATGACACCTTGATTGAGAGAAAAGAAAAAAAGCAATTGAAAACGAAGCAATTTAATCAAGCTAACAAAATACAAATCTCAATAGGTTGGGAAATAATTATGCAACCCTCATTTAGCATTCCATGTGGGCAATTACCTTCTCTTTAGCCTCCCATAGTTATAAATGACTGGCCAGTAATTGAAGGTAGCAGTCAGTAGAGCCCGAGATGAACTGAATTACACAATGTCATTAAAATAAATACATCAAATAATTATCCAATGGAAAATAAATGGACTGAGCGCATGTAATTGTTCTTTCAAATTAGTTCCTCTACCATTCTGTGTGCCATCGCTCACCCTGTTCCAGTGCATTTTATCTTGGTTGTGCTTGGACAAGGAAAGCTGCCTCTGCAATTCTGCCTGGGTTAGCAATACATATTTAATTCTCATTTAAGCATTTAATATTTTATTCTCATTTATTTGGTAATTGGTAATTAGTTTTACTTTCTTTCATTTTGCTCATTTACCACATCATTTAACATTACATAACATGAAAGTGTAGGTGTTTTTCTGCAAGCTTCTACTATTACTTCCATATAATGAATTAACAGAGATTTTAATTAATCTTTTCTCAAATTTCCCCATTTAATAGATTATGCACCATACAACTAAAGAAAAGATCATATATTTTCCAAAAATAGAACATATACTCTGGTAAACTCATTGTATAAGATGTGTCTTTGTCCTCTCTGACAGATTAGTTTCTTGATTTGGTAAAAAAATGGAACTCTTCCTTTTTACCTTGAACTTGGCGGAGGAGGATGTGCTTGAAACATTTTCAACTGAATTGATAGTGACCTGATTTATGGGCCTTATTGCACGGTATAATTAATTTTATGCATATGACTTCCCTTACAATTACGGTGCTGGCCGATTGGTGGGGTTCACTGCTTATATGAAGCCATCAATAATTGCAAATTCATCACTAGGAGGCCTGAACATCTGCATGAGGGGAAAAAAGAAATTGGCTCCTAGAAGGAAGATATTGTGTGAAAGGGCAAACGTTCCAGCTTGACTAAACCCCTTGAAGAACTGTGCATAACAAATGTGAAGGACATTTAAAGAGAGTCAATATCTTGCCCCCTAAAGTACTTGATTTTTACATTCACATTTTTCCGATACTGCAAATGACAAAGTAGTTATTGTAGTGTATTGCAGTTGTGTAAGAAATGTGTAAAACTGCATATAAAATAGAATAATTAAATCCATTTTTAATTTAATAAATTAATGTATATATTATATTTATGTTAAAATGCCATAGGGTGTTCCATAAGAAATTACACCCCACAGATTGGAAATATTATAGATATTGCTGTTTGGTACGGTCTGCACCACTTTGGGCTGTGTAGGAGCATTAGATTATTTTCTCAGCACGCACAGAACTGGCAGCCTAGACTGTGAGAAGATATTTGATGAATTTGATAAAAGTGTATTAGCTTACAATCGCTGATAATACCTTTTAATATACTGTTAAATTCAATCAATGCTGGAAATCTTACACCTAAGACAGCTGACAAGCATAGAGGGGGAAAAGAGAACAGCAGTGTTAGAGCTGGGTGTTAAAACTTACTGTAACTCACAGGTGAGTGATGCATGAAAGGGCATGTGTCTGTCTGATAGAGTTCTGGCTGTGAAGTCTGGCAGGACGATTTGCCTAGTTTGTTTTACTAAGTGAGTGATGACCAAACTAGGGTCTGGAAAAATGAAGGCCGCAATCATTGAACACTCTTGAAGACATGTAAAACACACATACCCACACACACACACACACGCGCACACACACACACACACACACACACACTGTTAAATGGAAACAACAGAAACATGAATACTGTGAAACTGATGTTTACTAAACCAAATCTGAAAAACAATAATAGATACACAAATTAAATATGTTTTACTGATTTATAATTTCAGATCACATAAGCAATGTACACTGTGTATACTGTGTATTACTGTATGTTCTCATAATACAATACGCTGGTCTGACATTTAAGGTAAGACATACAACATAACAAAAATAACATTATATAAAATATTAAGCTTGCATGTTTTTTAAACTGCATCTTGCACATACAAACATTTAAAAAATACTTTAAATCTTGGCTTATATAGGTCACAAATTGGATCTGGCACAAACAGCCGATCCTAAATAAATGAATATGTTGAACATTAAATATACATCTGAAATACACACTCAATAATAATAAATCTTATTAATGCATTTCATGAATGGTTAACTGCAAAATCATAGTCACTCTAATGATGATTTGATGGTATAAATTATATCGACTAGATTTGTGCCTTAGTGCCCACTCCAGTGCCTAATCCCCCACCCTCAGCGAACACCAGTCACTGGCTCATCTTTGTGACGATTGATTCCCATGCTGAGCCACATTCCCCTTGTAAATCAAGCTCCTTGTGACACCTGACATTATCCCATCTTGCTCAGGCAATTGAAACACCTTACAGTCTATATATTCACTCAAAAACATTTCACATTTTTATTAAAAACAATGACAAATACTGTATACCAACATATTAATGTCAGCCCATCTGTTTAAACACCTCTAGCCCTTATCGTCTAACAGCATTGGAAAACATCTATATTAAAACAAAACGAATGCGTGGGTGGGCTGCTAGATGTATGACCTATGCTAGAAAACACGCTTGGACTGAATTGATGTGGCTGACATGAATAATTTAGGTTAGACTAAAGGAGGTAATATAAATGCACACATATATTCTAATCTCTTAGCCAGCGTTCCATAAATGTTCAGTTTTTCCCGCTATCACCATTTATCCTGTGCAGAACACTGGGAGAAGCCCCCCAGCTCTGAATTAATCCACATATGTACAGTATCCCCTCCTCTACTCCTCATTCAAAATGATTCACATACCGACGCATAATAATTATTCTGAGGCTAATCCCTTGCATGAATTGGTATCCACTCTCTCTTTATAAGGACAGGGGGAACAATTTCCCTGTTGACCTTTACCTTAGCAGCAGTCCTGTTCCTTAGGTAATTCAGTGCGCTGACACCTGAGCCAGGCTTCTCTGTCGTCAGGGAATTCTACTGTCCCAACTTGACACCTTGCTGGGAATGACATGTCCTACATTTGTCCCTCTCTCAGGGTGGTCATTATAATGCCTCCAGGATACCTCGGATTGAAAGGGAAACGCCGCGATTTGACCCCAGAGCAATCATGGATCGGTTTGTTTCATATTTGGGTTTCTGGGGTTGAAAGAATGCTATCAAGGAGTCTTCTACCTTTAAAAGGAGTTTAGAAATGTCCACTGATAAACATTTGCTACTCACCTATAATTGAAAATATCATGCATTACTTTATATTAGTCATTAGTCAGAGTTGTGAAGTAAAAATATAAAATGACATCACACTCCCTCTATGTGTGTTATAATCTGTGCTCCTCTATTCTTTGTTTTCATATCTGGGCCAGCTGCATGTTCATGTACTGTGTGTGTGTGTGTGTGTGTGTGTGTGTGTGTGTGTGTGTGTGTGTGTGTGTGGCGCACAAAGCATTTGTTGTGATTTGAGACGCTGGTGCGCTTAGTGTGACATCTAGTGGTATAAAGTCATATAGAACCACTTTAAGAAAATAGTTCAATGTTAGCACTGCACTCATATTGATTTAAAGGTGTCATTCCATATCATGCAAAAACATGTCCATGATAATAGCAAAGATAACTTTGTCGAACTTGAACATGCTATTTCGTGTTACGTGTGAAGTTAACCTTCATTCATAAAAAAGTACGTGCTTGTGGATACATATGGTTGGTTTTCAAAATGCTGTGGAAAATAAAAAACAACTCAGAGGCATTGTCTCCGACAGACTGTTTTCTGAGAACAGGTTTACAATGGCCCTAATTTGGTGCAGTATCACATAATCTATGTGATATTTTCACCTACGCATGTCAAATACATTGCATTGAGACCTCAAGGAACTGTGTCAACATGTGGAAAAGGGGCATGGAATATCCACTTTAATACTCATGCATTACCGTGGCAACGCAGACACAATGGGCTGTACATTCAAATTGTGTGTGGCATATTGTTGCTCTGTGGAGTGAAATACACAAAGGTCAGTCCTAGAAGAAGTGAAAGATTTAGCAATTCTAAAATTGTCTCAAATCTGTTCAGACAGGTGCACTGCTATTATATTTTCTTTGTATATCCTGCATTATTAAATGTTTTAAAGTTTGGCCTCATTTACTTTATGTAACTAAGGGACCACTAGAAGGTAGAAAGTAGCAACAGACATGACACATTCTGATCGACACATTTAAGTAAGCTAAAACGTGATTATTTTAATATGCACCTTCTGCCTTACAATAGGAATCCAATACAACATTTATGTTCTCCTTGTGTGTGATGAGGGATTTGGTGTGTTTCCAAACTGCAGGAGTCACAATAGCCTGTGCGAGTCAGAGGCAAGTCTCGGAGGTGATAGCGCCAACAGATGGCCTGTGCGAAACAGCTCATTTGGACACCAACAAAGAGACACCGGTGATTTAATGATCATTTCTCATTCCCCTATTATTTATATGGGCATATAATCAACTGACACACAATATTTCATTTGTGCAAACGCTCTAATGTCAACAGAAGGCCAAGTCTGTGTAATTCCACAGTCAGGGCTTCTGAGGAGGAGGGCAAGGATTCCACCCTCATTATGTTTCCCCACTGTCACTGTTAAACCATTACTGCATGCCATATTCATGACTTCCAGCATGAATTATAAGGCTGATTACAAGATGCGTTTATGACACACCTCTTTCAATTATATGGGTGATAATGAATGCGTCCCTCCGACAGGTGTTTTGGTTGTCATGGAAATTACACTGCTCTAATTTCCATGTCGGACTAATTTGGTTGAGAGGCTGATGTAAAGAAAGGTCAGTACCCCCTGGGTGTATCTGAAGACATTGCTGTGTAAACACTGAACAACAGGCAGGTGACGGGGCTGGGGGCTAAATGGGTAGGTAATGACTTGTGTAGGTAAAGCTACGCCTAGCTCACGGCGTGTAGCTAGCGCGTGGGGAGTTGCTGGCGACCTGCAGGTTCAGGTTAATTAATGAAGTGCTCCATACTCAGGCAGAGAGACGCAGGGCTTCGTAGCCACCCTGAGCAGCAGGTCACAACACTGACAGATGCCCTATTACAATGTTAATGATACCCGGGCCTGCGTCAGATAATCATATTCAAAGCTTTTTTCTGCTAGATAACAATCAGAAGCGCACACGCCAATGATGGCTTCCCAGATGAGGTTGGATGCTGCTTTAGAACATATGTGGCTCAAGCTAAGGGAATAGCAGCATGCCTTTGTGCTAGCCTGAGCGGTTGAGGCACAAGAGTGAGGCTCTGAGGGCTGATCAATGTGATCAGGACCCGATAAGACCTTCTCAGCTCTTCTGGCTGTCCCAGCACGTGCCATATAAACTCACCAGGGAGCTATCAAAGTCCCCTGTTATGGGCTTGGTCATGTTTGTGTGTTCGTGTGTCAGTGTGTATGTGTGAGCAAATGTTTGTTGTGTGTGAATGCTTACTGCAAAATTTGTATTTGATATTTATTGCAAAAATGTTATCTGTAAAATAATATATATACAGTATATATTATTTGGAAAATATTGAAATCTACATGATTGAAGTTGAATAAATTACATTACATATAATTTCAGAAATCTTTGTTAACAGTTAAAGTTAAGTTAAGTTAAAGTTAACAAGCTGAAGTGACATTTAGATTTTGTTGAGAACTGAAATGTATACTGTAGCTTCCATACCTCAACATAAGTCCATATGCTAACAGTTTGAATTAAATGTTGGTTTCTGGTATTTAATGACCTGAAAATGTAATTTTAATCTATTGACTTGCCAATAATATACTGATAATACTTTACATCTACAGGTTTGGTTGGTGTTTGATGGTATTCTAATTACATTTTATCACTATCATATCAATATATTACTATGTTTAAATCTGGAATAGTAATAATAGTAAATCAAAGACTAGAGCATTTATTATTTTATCCATGTTACAACCCCACATGATTTTGTGCATTTATTGGATAAATCTACATTTCAGTGTGCATTTTACAGTTGGGTTACACTTCCTGATGATCTCAACGGCATTAAGGGGAGGGGCGGGGCAGTGGTCCATGATGCAGAAAGAATGAAGAGCAAAAGAGAGGCCAGGAAGCAAAACGGGTGAAATTCATTTTGTAACCTCTGCAAGTCAGGTGCATTAATCTAGGTGTAAGTTCTCCTGTTGTCAGCAGCAGGCCTCTGTGCTCTCATCCCAAACATTAAATATCACCTGCCGTGATTAATCCCAACTTAATTAAATCCATCAGTGAGACAATGGCCAGCCAATGAGCTATGTAATCATTCACATAGTGAATTAAAAGAAGGGAAAAAGGCTCGTCCATGCCTGCCACTGACAAAGATGGAGCGGTTGTAGCGCTGGGGTTGGGGGGAAGGCTGATACTCAGCTGGAGCATTGGGAGGTGGGGGGGGGGGGGGGTGTCCTCTGTGCAACATATCACATTCACAACACCCCAATGCTCATGTGCACTTATGCAGCATCCACGCTCACACACACACACACACACACACACACTGGTCCTGTGAAGGTCAGATGGGCTTGGCCTGACGGTGCGCCCACCACGATAACAGATGTTAGTATGAGTGTGTGATTCTGTAGGCATTCAGGTGCTGCTCTGTACAAATCACAGTACATACATGCATTCAACACACACACACACACACACACACGTGCACACACACACGTGCACACAAGCAAGTGTGCAAGCGCGCGCACAAATGCACGCTCACACTCGTGTAATGGGCAAACAGCAGCCACAGCTGGGATGTTAATGCTAGCAAACAGGATTATCCATAGAAGGGATTTCTCTGCTAAGCATTTCCTCTTAATTAGATTTCTCAATATCAGGGATGAATTGCCTTTTAGCAGCAAAAGCTGCCACTATGGGAGCTGTTAGCTCCTTCTAACTGAATTAAATGCATAATTAGTGATACAATTACATTAGCAGAGGGTCTTTTGTATTTGTGTGCTCGGAGGGCTAGGAGACTGTGCACACAGAAAGGACACGATGCCAATGACATGCACTGAGAGATACTGACAGCCATGAGGCAGGACTATGAGGCTACCAACATGCATGTAGTCAGAGAGAAGCCAACAAGTGAGCTGGTGGATTTTAGCGAGTGAACGCAAATATCCAGGATTGCGTGGGTGGGGGGGACTAGCTTGCACAAGGTTAGCCTGAGAGGAATAACAAGAATATGTGTATTTGAACCTTGGCACCCACTATTCCACATGTGCACGGCGGAAGAATTTGAATAGCAGACACTGTAACACACATTAACCCCCAAGGCTCCTATTTGCTAAATGTCCACAATGAGGATTAGCGGTCAATTCATCATTAGCCGTCCCCCCCCCCCCAGCCCAAACATACACAGAGCACACGCCCTCCTCACACCTCTCCCCTCCATCCACGGCGTGTATCCCTGAACCATTCATCACCAGGCTGGCGCTGACATTGACGGATGGGTCAGCCCGCCACTGGCACTACCCCAGCCAGAGCCTCATACCGCCCCAGCAGCAGAGTGACAGCTGGAGCAACATGTCAAGTGGTGGAGAGACTGCGGCCATTAATAACCCCCGTCACATGATCCGCACACAGCGCGGCGCGCGGGAGGGTCCGTACGCTGGCCGTCGGGGGAGCCTGGAAGGAGACGTCGCCCCTGAGCAGAAGCGACAGTCATGGACGCCTGATCTTTAATCAAGCGCGCCGCCACGCTGGGTAATGAATATATCGCTCACAAATTGGACCGGTGAGCATCGCGGCAAGGATGGGGGGGCAGCTGCTGTATGTAATGACCCCTGTGTGGTTTTGCCTGAGTCTCGGGAGGGGAGTGGCGTGAAGGGGGGGGGGCATCTCTATGGTGGTGAGCCACTTCTGAGCATGTGTGATGTGAGTTCTATTCACTGAGATAGTTAACATATGTGTCCACGTAACACACGTTGAATCCGCCCAGCAGGGAAGCCACTACTGTACCACCCACCCCATCGCATTGGCCTCCATCTGCCTGCCTGTTAAACCTACCATAGTGCGATGGAAGCATTACGTTTTTACTTCTAATTGACTTTCATCTCTCCTTTGCCAAAGCACTGATGTATGCATAGCAGCAGGCAACACTGCAACTGTCCATCGTTTGGCACATGCATAAGCCATTTATATCTATGCGGTCTTTAGAAGCCAAGATGATCCTTTAATCCAATTCTACATGGCAATCAAAGTTCCATGAATCAGGCCCATTATAAGCAGACCTATGGCTGTGTGTGGCGTTTTGCATGTCATTATTGGGGGCTGTGCCATAACAAAGCTGCTTTTAATGAGATTCCACAAAGCTTCAAATCAAGTAATTCCACCGCGCATCCTGGCTAATTCAGTTAAAAATAATTCATTTCAAAAGACAATCGCTAACTGAGGAACATAGGTAACCCACAGAAGGTTTGTCCTCCTCACAACCATACTTTAATTTCAAGGGAGGAGGTCCTTATCACAAAAAAGGGAAATATCATTATCCATATGAGGGATATTAGAGAGAAGGGACATGGCCAAATGTAGGGTGATTAACTCATATGTCCTCCATATCCAAGCAATCATATATTGCAGATGCAAATCAGCTTAAAAGTCACTGTGTTAAGCTAATGAAATCAGGCAATGCTGGACAAGTGGTAACGTTCGCTCCACAGCAACAGCTGTGTCCTTCTTCATCTTCGGCAGATGTGTGTATAAGGGAGAGATGGGAGCTGGAGGCTGTTGCAATACAAACATAATTATTATCATTAATATGTCCTTATATTGTGTATGCACAATATAAGGCGTCCTTGAGCGTCTTTAAATGTGTCCTCAAATAAAATGTATTGTTGTTGTTATTATTATATATGTTCAGTAGAGAGTGTGTGACGTGGTAGTTCACACATCGGACTTAAACCATTAAATATCATTGCAAAATTACAAATGGGGTCTTCCCACAGTACAGGTTTGCAGATCAACAGAAGTAGAAAATAACTTTTACATTAATGTATTAGATACATGTACAGTATGTATTCTGCAAATACAATTATTAAACGTTATACTCCAAGTAGATCTCCAGGAATATTACAGTGATTGTGATGTCATGAGCAAACAACAGTCACTTCCCAAAGTGGAACAGGTGTGGCCTTTCCTGAGCATAAGGGGATTTACTAAGGGGGCTAATATGTGCTTTTTGTGACACCAGTGGCCCTCAATGTATAACCAGTCATACATGAAAATACACACGCCCCTGAGAAATTGACGGGCGTGCCACTCCTCCTAGAACGAGGGCCACAAGTGGGAGCAGGCCATTTTGTGCGTCCGACAGCACCTGTCAAAGTAGACGCCAGGCACCGCTGAGCTGGGTCAGAGAGAAGTGTGGGCGTTGCCTCCCTTAACTAAGGCGCTGACTTTCTTTAACTCAGCTCCCCCATCTGCTGAGTGGCCATTGTCTGTTAAGTAATGCAGCTGCAATGAAACGGCCCCTCTTTCATGGGGAAAAAACACTTTAACATATTCAGCCCCTTTCTCCGCCTCCCCCTGTTATTCAAATACTGTTACCAACCACTGATTTATTCATTGGCTTTACATTGCACACTGCCATCCCTCCAACCACCACACAAGCTTACGCACACGCACGTGCACACACACACACACACACACACACACACACACACACAACCCTAAGCGCAGACACCCCTCTATTCTGACATTTCCCCTGTGCGACCCTACACATTCTTTTTCCTTTCGCTTGTGACACACATCTCATCCTCCTTTCTCTGGCTCAGTTAGACATCCCAGAATGCAACTGTCAGTGTGGTCCTCAGTGCTGCCCACAGGAGATAAACTCTTCATTTTGCCTTCATCCAACCTGTCCCTGCAGCCTGCTCCATGTCAGACGCTTGATCTGGTTGTCCTGGTGATTAGCTTTGCATTGTGACAGACAGAAGCCAACATCAGTCTCTCAGACCCATCTGCTTGGCAAACTGGTTACCCACTGCCGGCCTCTCTCTTTGTGGCTGATTTCACGCCATATTCACCCCTGTGTTGCGGCCGGTGTTAGCTAACACCCTGGAACCTTCTGTCTGAAAGCCAGCAGCATTAGCCTGCTAGCCTGCTAGCCCATGCTTACGCTGCCTGTTGGAAAGAGTTGACCACGTTTTAAAGTAATAATTTGGCACCAGCTCTCATGTCAGACAAGGGTTAGGCCCATGTCAGCCCAAGCAGACGTGGGAAGAGTCTGTCAGAGTGGGCTGGGTGAAGAAAAAGGGGTTTAAAAAAAGCCCACCCACAGTTCTTTCCTTGGCAGGGGCTTTAATTCGGGGCAGATTTTTGTTATGCAGCCCATCCGCCTCCTCCTGTGGGGTAGAACAGTTTTACAAGCCCCCCTGAAGCTTTTTAATAATGGTGTTTGACTGCACAAGGCATGCTGTAATAAAGTGGGCCATTCATCGCATGCTCCCTTTCACTGGCTCACTGAGGGGGACGTTTAGAGCAGGGTGCTTGTGTATTGAGGACCAAGCACTACCAGCTGCATTAGCTTTAATTGATCTTCTGCTTCTGCGCGCTCACAAGCTAGCATTCTCTGTCGCTTCCTTCCTTTGCCTTTGTGGAATCTAAGTATGAGATTATGAGGGGATGAGTGGCAATTCCTTAGATCCTAGAGTGGAGGGTTATCCCTCTTGAACGCCACTTTGGGTCACGGCAGTGCCTCTGGCTGAGACTCGACACGTCAACAAACACACAGGCAAAACATAAAACATATTCATAGACTCACAAGAGAAAATATTCCTGGCCTTTTGTATTTTCTTTTTTGATCTTTTTATCACATCCTATAATTCTTTGCTGAAAATTAATAAAATGAACACAAAACTATTAACAATTCCATTGTTAATTAAATGGAGTATTATGCAAAACTAACAACTGAGAGAATGTGGATGCCTCCTTAATGGAGGCTTTTCCTCATTGAGGTAAATGTATTTTTAATTCATTAGTAATATCTTGGCAATTAGTGACTATTAAGCTCATCAAGTGAGGACAACTTTCAGGTGGCTTATCAAAAGCAAATTAACCGTCATCAACAGCCTAATGCGGGTTTGATGGTGCTGCCTGCCTATGGAGTCTTAACTAATGACACAGCACTGCTATCAGGCTGAGTAGCCCCATTAAATCAGCCTGCCCAACTTAATGTTAGGAGGTGTTAACAGATTGATTCGCTTAATCTGTTCAACTACATCAACAATCAGCCCTGGCTCGGTCAGCTGCCTGCTTGTGTGTGTCTGAACCGATTTCACAGACCACAGTCATGCACAGCTAAACTCTGCGCAGCAATTTTTGGCAAACTACCCTCTGATATAGCACAGGAGCACTGGTGAAGAGGAAAGAGCATCATGTGACGGGTAGAATGGCAATCTTCAAGTTCATTCAGCGTGATTAAACCGGAGTTGCGACTTTTCTTCCCAGCTAATTATGTGGAAATTACAGAGACAATAAAGCATCTGGTAGGCATTCTTCTACTTTCACATTCCCTTTAATATCGTGACAGGCTGACGTATTGTGACTGAGCCTGAAAGCTCAGGTCAGCGGAGAGCAAATCAATGAATTTAGAACTTTGCCTTTTCACTGCAGAATAGGAGATATTGTCCCTTGTCAGGCTCCACCCACCATAGTTTACCACCCATACTGAATGTCCCCACCTTCTTTTTTGTGACTATAGCCCAACTCTCCTACAACCCCCCCACCCCCCACCCCCCACCCCAAAAGAGTGTGACCAATGAAGTGGACAGTTGACGGGGGGGGGGGGTTGCACCCTGTTGCCTGGCGGTCGGCCTTGGCAAAAGCTTCATGTTTTCTCATTCTTGTCGGCAACCCAAATTCAACACGCTAGTCACGCAGGTCAGCAAAATAGCCACTTACAATTACCAGAACGTCCTATCTAACCCATATATCTAACAGGCCGTCATTTAACCCCTGCCAGGGTCTTCCCAGCGCATGTATTACACCGGCATTATTGTCAAGAGCTAATTCCTAATTAATAACGTTCCCATAACTAACAATTGCTGGTGAACCTCACACTGAACTCTCCTCCACCTGGGCTTTGACATCTTCTTGCTCCTCCACTCCTAGCTCCTGCGCTTCCCGTTAATTAAATGTGCACTTCATTAATGTAAATTGGGGGGCTATAATGCCCTTGTTGAAATTCTGAAGAAAGCGCAGTGGCCTCGCGAAATGCTCCGGCATCATTGCAAATTAGATTAGGGACCAAGAAAGGCAGTAAAATTAGAATGATAATGGTTGATATGGCTCCCTGACAGGCATGACTATTCAAGGATCAATGGGATGTCGAATGCTTTCGTGGAGCCCACTCTCAAAGCCCAGGGACAAACGTCAGCCTACAGATGTGCCTTTTGGAAGCACTTGAAATTAGTTTAATTTGGTAAATGGTAGGGATTTGGAAGCTTTTAGCCAGGCTGTAACAAGACAAGAATACATTGAAATGTTTTGCCTTTGATTAGCATAAAATGGGGTTGGGCTGTTTTGCATTCCCAACAAGTCAATTTTTTGTAGATCGCTTTGCGTTTTCGTAAAAGATGGCATTTGCATTCTCTCATCCACTAATCCTATTAAAGGGGAGGGAACAGGTTGATTTTATTCTAACTAATCTAATGAAAGACACCAATTGTAAGGTCATTTTGATTAAAGTCCAATAACTACAGCTAGACTAAGAATGCATTCATGACCCATTTACAAGACTTTCATTTTGTGTGTATGTGGGTGTGTGTGTGTGTGTGTGTGGGTGTGTGTGTGCGTGCGTGCGTGTGTGTGCGTGGGTGTGTTTGTGTATGTGTGTCTGTCTGTCAGACAGTGAACTGGAAAAAGGAGATGAAAACACTTAAGGAAATGAATGCCACAATCACAGTTAAAAGAACACATTGTGAGTAAGAAAGTGTGAGCTGTGATGATGAACCTCTCTCTCTCTCTCTCTCTCTCTCTCTCTCTCTCTCTCTCTCTCTCTCTCTCTCTCTGGTTAAACATATCACTTCCTGCCGGCGAAGCGCCTGCCTTTATTTCACCTCCACTCCCCCTGTAATCTGACATCATTGACCTAATAGGTTTACACTGTGTGGCTCAACAGGCAGACTGGGCTCACATGAAGAAAGGAGGGGCCGGGCACAAGAATATGCTAAATGCATTGAGAGGAAGTGTGTTTGGGAAACCAAAGGGATTCCTTAATAGGAAACACATTTTGTGCATTTAACTCTCGTGATGTCCTTCATTATATCGAATTATGCCACCAGACAGCGCCATCTGATTGTGTATGATTTTGTGTGTTTTTTAATTGTTATTATTGTGTGTATTTATTTATTAATTTCTTTATGTATTTGTGTTGTTTGTTTTGTGCCTTTTAACCCTCCTGTTGTCCTCGGGTTTCAAACACACACCTTGTTGAGCCAGCAGTGCACATCATATGTCTGTTATATGTCATGAGGACATCATGATGGTTAAAAATAATAAAAGACAATGAAGCAATTTAAATTGTATTATTATTTTGGTTAAATAAAATGCAAGTAATCCCTTACTTAAAACCCAATTGTTATATAGCTTGGAAATATTTCTTCATTAAGGTTCTTCTTCTAAACCAGTTAGGGGGGTCTGGACAGAGCAGGTCATGGCAAAGTGGCAACTGGCAGCTCCATAATTAATCCGCTTCCCCTGTAATTAAGGTGTCCATCAACAAGGCAGGCAACAGCCAGCGTCTGCCCCCAGCACCACGGAAGCCTCCGGAAATCAACCTGCTGGAATAATGAGTTCACCTTTAACTGGCTTAGTAAGTGATGAACGGCACATTACAAGATAAATGGAATGCATAGATCTTTGGGAATTCCCAGTTGACACTTAAAAGCAGGGATTCCTTTCTGTACATAAACATATTTGGTAAATTCTTGAAATATATTTTCTTGCTAGTTTTCATGAAGATAAAGGTACACTACAAAACAAGACATATTTGTTTATTCTACAAGACACATTTCATCCCCCTCCCCACACAGCCATATGCAGATTTGTGCTTCAAACATAAACAGTATAATATAATCAAGGTGTGTCTTTAAATAATCAATGAGTTAAATTCAGAGATTTTATTGTTTTAATCTTCTCACTCCCTTGTTTTCTCATCATCTTGAGTAATATCCTCATTCATAACAGCTTCACATACACACATACACAGAGCCAACAGAAAACAGTCTCCAAATGCTGGCATTCTTTGGTGAGGATGTATAGCCTCAGCAGCAGTGGATCAATGGTAAAAAGTAGAATTAGTCATTCTAAATCATGCAGCCGTGGTCGAAGAGACCTCCTCCGAAAATCATTAAACAATCATGTATTCCCATTGATTTATTCTAAATACCTGAGGAGGGAGCAGATTAAAGCAGGGGAAGCACCAGCTAATGCAGCTCAAACAGCTGAAGGATGGGGGGGCTAGTCCTCAGGGAATGCTTCTGTCCTAATCAGAACGAAACAATACTGTTGCAATTACCAGCCTAAGCAGGTCTATTAAGGCTCCTTCACTTGACATGTTTATGTATTTCAGATACTGCAGGCCACATTAAATGGAGTTTAGTCAGGCACTTGTACATGTCTGCTGTAAACATCAGACCTATGGGGAACAGGTGAACAAGTTCTTATATGCTGTCTCTACTGCCACTCTGGAATCAAACAGATATCAAACACAGGGATGCCTGAGAAAACAAAACCACATTTAAATGTCTAGCAGATTCACACAGTTCAGAAAAAAACAGTAAACTCACTCATTAGTCAAATACCACACTGAGAATAATTCCACAAGCATCAGAGATTATAGTGAAGCTGTTGTTCACAGAATCAATAAAGGTAATTTGATTAATCCATTTATATCAGATGACGGTCTAATGAAACAAAGATTAATATCCGTTCCTATTCAAAGGCATGCATTTGGCTAATGGAAAAAGCAGGATATCCTGAAACTATAAATTGCAAAGATTTAAATAAGTGGTACAATTATTTTATAGTATGGTGGCAAAACCCCAGAGCCTTTAAAGCCTTATAACTTATTCCCTCTGAGAAAATAATAATCAGGACAGATTAGGCACTTTCACATTTGCTTAATATCTTTACAAAGATGGCAAACAATATATTTTAGGTTTTCACATCTTTAACAAAGCATTCACATCTGAAAACCGAAAGCTGAAGTCATCAGGCCCTGCCATTAAAAAGCTTATCTCTGGCAAGTAAAATGTAGATGAGGATACATTTATGAAAGCGATGCATAATATTTCTGATTCTGAACAGATTACAAAGGCTCTGATTTAACTTTCCTCCGAGAAGTACCATAGCCTGAATATCTACAAGACACAGCGTGAGCAAAGACTGATTAAATTCAAAGAACAACACCTTTCCAACTCCTTTGCCTTCTTTGTGTTTTCTGTATTTTGGTGGTCACTGTAAAGGAGATGGAGTTGTAACTTTGACAGTTGTGGACAGCCCATTAATTCAGAGCCAGGAATCCTTTCTTCAGCTAAGCAAAGAGTCATTGTAACACTCATGCATCGAAGTGATGTGCCCCTTATTTAAACAGCTGTGGGTCAACACAGGCTTTGCTCACAGGAATAGGCACTGTCATTTGCGGTGTTTAACAATTCTTCCACATGGACCATCTTGTCTTCACCAGAAAAGGAAAATAATGTTTGTTGGAATGTCTTCATCGGGTTATGGCTTAAAAGGCTGGGAACCAGGTCTGTGATTCAGAGCCTGAAAATATATTCCTTCACTGTACTGTATGTTACATCTTGTGGAAGATGTAACAGACTTTTGTCACCAAATCTATTAATAATAATAAACAGCAGCGACCATGTCTGCAAATAATCCATACAAAATATCTGCCTTATAAAAAGGTGCTGAATATTTTATTGCCTACAATTGATGAATATCTTACAACTGCATCAAGACTTTAGTAAATATTGATCGCCATTAAAGACATCTCGATATGTTATAGGGTGAGAAAGACAAATGTATCTTTTGGGCCATGGATTACTGGATATCTAGCCACTGAGCCTATAGCTTATGCACTCGGGTTACACCGTTTTTCTGCGTGGCATCATATAAAGGTCTTACTAAACACTGAACTCTGAAGGAATGAGAAAACAAAAAGTCAATTCAATTTTGATGAAATTTCTGTTAAAGATAAAAACATAATGTAATCGTCAACAGGTGTGCATGTGTGCGTGTGCATGTGAGGGTGTGGGTGTTGTCGGTGTTGTACACAGCCTGACCTTTCGCATGAGTGTGTGTTAGGCAGTTAGTTGAGGTGTTTGAACAGTCTCTTTATACAGCACAGTTATAATGATCGACTGGTCACAAACTTCTTGAGTCAAGCCATGGGGCAGGTCGATATTTCTCCGGCACAAACACACAAAATGAAGGCACTTTTAAAGGCTGAGGCAACTGAATCTGCCATGGCAATCTGCAACGAATGCAAGATTGACTGTTGCATAGGCGTTAGTATGTGGCAAATCAATGAGGGTAGGGGTTGGGATGTAATGATTAACTCTATACAGGGGCTCCTTAGGCTACCCAGAGGATGACTACACATAAATCTGAGGAAAGCTTCATCTGTTGCTTATACTGTGTATAGACACAATAAAAGTGGACTTGAGTGAAAACATTTAGACAGATAATAGTCATGTCCGTTCACTGTTTATGTTACAAAACCACCATTCACAAACGTGTGGCTATAGGGTAAAGGCTAGCGAGGACATGAGCCTATGACTACTCCTCCCCCTATTATGTAGGGGGAGGAGTAGAGAGGAGTGGGAGCCGCTCAGCACTCAGGTGCAGGAGGGGCTGCACTGTTGAGTTTCAACACTTCTACCACAAGGAGAATTCCCAGCACCACGTTTGAAGTGTATCTCTAAAATAGATTTCATGGATCTTCAATCTCTGCCCGTTGTCGGTGTGAAGCATTAATGTGCTACAGGCGGCCTTCTGTTGACAAAAGCTAACAGATGACAGCCTGGAGACACAGCAGTCAGCAGCCATATTGGGGGAAAAACACTGTTGACCCTGCTTAGATTGGATTTACCGCAAGGCTTGATCCAACCACTGCTAGACATGATGGATTATTGTAATGGAAACCTCAATGGCCTCTTTGTCATGTTTAAATGGCAATACATTTTAGCAGGAAGGAGGAAATGTAACAGCTTGAGGCTGGGGGTGGGGGCAAATGATCTGTTGGAGGTGTAAATAAAAATGTGTCACATTACTGATGCACAGGTTAACACTGTGCTGACACGTCGCAAGGTGCGAGTGTACATGTTTAAAACTCAATTCAAGCGTACTGAGCCCACCGTTTAGGTCAACATGAGTACTGACATTCATTTTCTTGATTTGTTTACATTAATATAAAGTGGCCTGATCTTTAAAACAGTGGTTTTCAAATGATGACCCACAACAACAGATACTGTACCTAGAATAATTATCAACCACTTGTTTTTCAGTACCATATAAAGTACAGTACATTGCAATATAGTATACTGCAACAACAACACAACAATGTTGTGGATATTTTATAAAACTAGATTTAACATAATCAATCAATCAATCTTTATTTATATAGCACTTTTCATACAAATACTGTACATGTAACACAAAGTGCTTCACACTACAAAATCATTAAAAACATGACAAAATCATTAAAAACAATACGATACAAATATACAAAACACATACAAAACATAATACTTCTCAATTCAAGGTTCTCTATAATCACTGCTTTAGAAGATGGGTATTTTGAAAGTGATATTACTGACCAGCCTTAAGTAGAGGTTTAAACATATTGGCTTCGGCCTTCAGAAGGAGACAGCCCCTACAACTTCCAACTTCCTAACAGCAGCATACGGTAGAATACACCTGTTTGCTAAGGTTTCTTCAAACAGGAGTTTGGTGAGAATCAAGGCAGTTGGTGCTGATACATCTACTCACTATTCACCTGCCCAAGCTGCATTATCTGCTACCCCTCTCCCCAACACATTGATTAAGTGTCTGACTCCTCAAACTCACAGGGAAATCATTACAACCTTATCATTAACAGCTTTGCCCACCATGTCCTGTTCCCAGGCTGAGCATAATCCCATGTTCCAAAGCAAAAAACGGAGTCCTTTTGTTTGACATACTGTCATGTTGTATTTGCATAAACTACTATTGACAACCCGTGGAGTACCAAGTTACTCTACAAAAAGCATCTCAAGGTTTAACACAACAGTATAGGCAGGATAGAGGGGTTTTTGTGAGACAAAATGACTGGAAGACAAGGAGTGAGCAGGACAGGTTCATCTATTTGGAGATAGACAGAGCTCTCGGGTTGGGCCAAACAGTCTATAACAGAATGTAAATGAAGTAGCCTGTGCCAACAAACCAGTACTTTCTCTCTATCATGAATAAATATTAGTGGTTCTCACTCTGCGGCCTGTTCTCCGACAAAGCCATATGTGTCGCGTCACATTCCACACTTCCTGTTGCTACAGCCAGTGTCTTCACAAGGAGAAACCTGGCACGGGGAAGAGCTGTCTTGTTATCAAAGAGCGTGTTGGACGGTAAACACAAAGTCATTAACCTCCGACCCCGTTGGATCATCGGCTGGAGGGGTGTGGTGAGACTGTTTGGAAAGGAGATTCCATTGAGCCTTGCGAAGGTGTCAAGGAGAGATGGACTCAAATTGGCTCCACCGTCAAGAGTAATATCCAAAGTTGTTAACCTATATAAATCTCTTTTCATGTTTGTAATGTCCTCCAGAGATACATGGGCGCCACAAGCAAATTGGATACAACATCTCACCAAATAGGCTACAACATATAACCAAGAACAAAGAAGGCGGGAACATTAACTTGTAGAAGCATAATGAGGAATACATTTAGTAAAATCTTATGTAATTATAGGTTGAGAGGGAAAAGGAAACAAGATAATGTGTGACTGTCACTATTAAACAAGGGGAACGAGACAAAGAGCTAATGAAAGTCAGAAGGCCATGCGCTAGCGGCGCTCAACAGGCTAGCATGTGAAGAGTTGATTTGAGCTGTGTCTCTGGTGACAGACTGCTGTCTCCTTGGCAGTGAGCTTTAAATGGTTTCTCTGTCAGGAAGAATGGAAGGGATAAACTGCACTCTCCAATCCCCAGACCCATTTAGGGAGCAGATGAAAAGGCAGGCAGACAGGCCATACATGTTCCTCCACTTTGATTCAGCGGCAGCCAGCTGATAAACAAAACAGCAAATATCCACTGCATTTTTGACAGCCACTTTTCACCTGCCACTCCACATAAAGAAACCAACGCCTGCTTTTCATGCCAAACTTGCCAGTCTTTCTGCACTTGTCCTTCTGCGATGTAAACATCGGAGAGATGATTAATTCCAATTAAAAGATGAACATAATACGTATTTAGTTCATTGACATTGCCGTGTGTGATTTGATGTATTTGTTTAGTCAATAGTGTAGTTGAAATTATGTCATTAATTATGTATGTGAGGGTCCTGGATCCTCTACTGCTGCTTGACAGATGTAAGAAGAGGTGTTTAGGGAATTCCCAAGTCCCACAATGCCCCTCTCTCTGTCTTATTCAATAACTCTTTCTTTATTGTAGCTCATTCTCTGTGGCTCGTTTTTTTTAACCAACCAACTAACCAACCAGCTAACCAACCAGCAAGCACGTTAAATTAGATTTTATTTGAAATGTTCAGAAAGGCATATCTCCCAATATTATCTGCTTTAATGGCTGTTTTCATTCCTAAGTTCTGATGTGTGGAGGAAAGCCTTGTTCTCTGAAGGACTGTGGTCTTACTAAGAGGTCAAAGGTGAGCCACAATCACTTGTCTTAACCAAACTCAATAAACCACATAACTATTCTCATTTCATCTGTCCAAGACACTTCCAAATTTAAATAAAAAAAATGCTTATATACATTTTATATTGTTCAATATAAATGGATTAAGTTACAAATATTATCAACAAAAACACATTTGTATTTCCATTTATTTTTCTATACGAGATCATACAAAATATCACTTATCACTCATAATTATCATAATTGTAAGATAAAAATCGGACTCTCCATGTCTTTATTACAATCAATATTATAAGGAACATACATTTTTCTAACCCCATAAAAATGTTTTCAGTTACATTGGGAGGAATCTTAAATGCTGGTGTTTTTCAGTTATAAGCTTCTGGTCTGATACAGTGTTCTGTGCTGCCAGTGTGTGGTGACCTGGTGGCTATTGGTCTGGTGCTCTCTGTGCCATCATTTTTCCCTGTCACCACACCAACAGCGGTGGAGATCAACCTTAACACGGAATGTTGATATTTCACAAACAAAATGATGTTTTCAACATTGTGAGAGATGGGCGGGTTCCAGTCACTGCGTTTCCCTCATGCCTGACTTGGGATATTAATGCGCTCCAGTAACTGTTAATTTCACTTTGGAGAAGTGATTTATGGGTAGACGGAGAGGAGAGGCATAATCTAATTGAGATCAGAATGGCTGTTTCTCACATAGTCACGCCTGCACCTTCCAGATGGGGCACAATGATTAATGCATAATGAGCAAATAATCCATGAAATTAATAAAAAACAATTCTTCTGCTGCTCGGCTCGCTTCATGGAGAGAAGAATAAATACAAATAGGAATGAAAGTGTTTTTTGTCATTCTACCCTCTGAATACATTTCTCTTTTTACACACTTGAAAGGAAAGCGGCAGGCAGCACGATCAATGGAGAGGAGCGGCATAATCAATCTAAGATTGGACTGTCTGTCTGTAGGCTTGGTTTATAAAATAATAAGGAGGAGGAGATAGGTTGGTCGGGCCATTAATGTCTTCATCTAAATGCCTGCATTCTTAAAATGTGACAGTTGTAATGCATACAACATATAAAGCCTAATACATACTTATACAGTTATCTGATGTCTTACAAAAGGTGTGCATTTATTAGAAAGTGAAACAAAGAATAATTGGATAGGCTATACAAAGAATTTTTTTATTCTGTAGAATAAACTATAAAGTAAATACAAGAGGTCCTACACAGGGATGAATTGGAATAAGCCAAAGTAGCAGTTACAGTATTATGGACATCTGCAGCTATTTCTGCTTTTTGATCTGCAATGCAAGTAGAAGAATTAAGCATTAAG
>JAODUG010000003.1:2820715-2823900 GCA_027564795.1 Aphredoderus sayanus | reverse complement strand
TGCAAGACCCACCAGGGCAGACAAACACCTCCCATAATGGTGCCCCCCCCCCCACCCCCCCCCCACACACACACACACAAATCCTTTATTCCAGTCATGCCTTGCAGAAATGTCTGACACCCCTCCCCATTCGATGGATCAGTCTGTGTTCTTTATCCCTCTCGCACACACACGCACAGAAGCACGCGACTCCCCAGTGGATTGCAGTCTCTCTTGGATACAGTGTTTCCATGGCAGCCACGTTTTCTCCACGTGCAGACACACATTCACACACGCACACAAACTACTATTGATTCAGTCTGCTGCTGAACACTTACCTACCTAAAGTACACACACACACACACACACACACACACACACACACACACACACACAGTTCAAACATCCACCATCACATGGGGTTTGTGTAAGAGGGAATGTGATAATGAGGCACCTATTAAACGTGGTTTCACTTTTCATAGATTTTTCTATGAGACCACACTCAGACACACTCATCACTTTTCAGTTCCAGCTGATTTTATTTCCTTCTTGGAAAAAAAATAATAAAAAAACGACAATCTATACAGAGGTCTGAGAGGCAGTGATTCACCCAAACATTGGCTGGTTTTGAATTCTAAACATCAAATGATATTGGCATGATTGGACATAACATGTTCATACACCGCATATTGCACAAATGAGAAAGGGAAAAAAAAGAAGAGAAAATATGTTTGAAGGTTAAAATAAAACAAACTCCCAGACCACAACCATCTTCGACACAAGGATGTTGAAAGATAATCGCTCTAGTGCCTGTCGTTGATCATAATCATACATAAAACACACAATCTTTGCTTATAATACAGTCAGTATACATAAATATCTCCGTGTTATTATTCTTTTAAAAATCTTAAACACAACAGCTATAGCTACATAGACCTGATTCTGAAATACAAATGCTATTTGCCATGCCATAATATAGGAAAACAATTAGCCTGCTATACTTAGCCAACAGGTACAGAAAGGTTAAATACTATTTTTATGCAATTTCAGCAATAACAGATGAAGCACTTCATACATCTCCTCCTCTCCAAGTCTAGGCAAGTGGAATGAGTGTGAAATTCCATCCAGTGGTTTAAATAAAACTTATCTTAATAACAACACAGAGGTATTAGCTCTCCAACCGGTGACTCTCTGGATCTTACGCTCAGAATGGTCTATTTGCAGACCGGGGCCACGGTGACGATTTGTTTACTTGGCTGGTGATATGGAGTCACTGCGCCTTTAAGAGGCAAGTTGGTAAATATTGTAAACACTGCGTGAGGTCAGATTGTGCCGAACAAGCCCCTGTGTGGTTCTAAACGTCGGAGATTCGAAGAGCAACGCTGTAGGCTACCCACTCGTTAACCCCCTCTATAGATTGTATACAAAAATACGAGTAGAAAATCATGACACACTCAGTCTCCTTAAAAGTGAGAGAAGTTGACAGTTAAATAAGATACACTTCAAGCCCTTCCGCGCGGGATACAGACAGGTGTATGTGCACACACAAACGAGACCTGTACGAGAACAATACTTGGAAGTATAAAAAAGTTTGGCCGGTATAAATACATCAATATAAAAACGTCATTGGACACAGAGGAACTACAAAGTTGATGCACTAGGCAGAAAGTATGCGCGTTGGGAACATTGGTCCTGAATTGTGCACTGAGTGTAAAAGTTTCAGAAAGGGATTCTGACACTTTGAGTCTTTAAAAGTCCTGCCGTCGAAAGAGAAGCTGGTGATAGTGAACTGTGTTCTATGGTCACACACATTGCGTAAGTACGCAGCAATGAACACTTTTACGCATACAACAACAACGAAATCCTCCCCTTGGGAGATCATGCGTGTTCATATTGAAATTATTTTGAGCTCGAAAAAACTACACCTGAATATCAGCTTGATGGTCAATGTGAATTGGCTATATCAAACAAAAGGAAAACCCCAAAAATGGCGAGCTATCCAAATGTTCTCTTTGCCTATAACATAAATATTCGTAGTTCAGTCTCAGCCCTCCGCGTGAACAGACCCATCCTCTACGGATTGGTTTAATATCTCATGATTCCGTGTGCTGCTCGCATAGGCGTGTCTCTGCTTACATTCACTCCTTCTCTGTGTCCAAACGCAAGCTAAGCATTTCCCCACCTGCGCTTTCTGTGCGCCGCGCTCAGCAGCAAGTACAGTCCAAGTCTGTCAGCAGGAGTCGTGCGTATACCCGCGCTTCAACGCGCATTTAGGGCCGCCTTTTCCTTGTCTCACTCTCTCTAGTTTAGTGAAAGAATGGCGGAAAATATTTCGATCTGGCACGCACCTGACTGCCGGGGCAGTATTGTTATGAACGCGGGACGCTGGTCGGGTCTCGCGCGGCGCTATCAGTATGTGAACACCAGGTTGGAGATGGTGGACTCCAGCCAGTCCCCTGAAATCATCTCGCTGACCTCGGGAGTGCAGTAGTCGGGGAAGTCAAAGTGAGAGCCCGCCCCACACTCGCCAAAGTTCCAGTCTAAGTCCCGGTCCAGCTCCGCGTCAGAGAAGCCCATGCTTCCCAGGGACATGCCCTCAAAGCCCGGGCTCGGGTTCAGGTCGACTCGCTCGTCCTCCAGCTCGTCGTCAGACGAAGAGGAAGAGACCGAGGAAGAGTGAGAGGCAGACGGTGTCGGTGATGACGCACGTGCGTAACGGAGACGCGCTGCCGCAGGCGACGACTCGCTTCCCGCCGGGCTTTGCTCCTCGTACAGGCTGAGGGGGTCGCTGGACTCCGCCGAGCTGCTGAGCGCGGGACTGGCCGGGACTCCCACAGAGGGAGGCCCGCTCTCCAGACTGCCCGCTCCGCCGAACATGTGGCCGCGCCTAGTTTGCTTCTCTGGTATCTGTCTGGCCCCCGACACTGACCTGGATTTGAAAAGCGCATGGTGGTCTGCGTTAGACGCGTAGTCCTGTCCTGGCGCGCTTGACTTGACGCCAGTCGACTTGTGCGTCCTATTTCCCCCCTTAGAAGCGGGGCTTCTCTTCGCCGTGGACTTGGAGCTTCGCTCTCCGCTCTTCTCCCCTCGCTCTGTCTTGCCCGGACCGTTGACTGACTTGGCCTTCTTCCTAGGCCGGTACTTGTAGTCTGGGTAGTCGGCCATGTGTTTGAGTCTGAGTCGCTCTGCTTCGCGGATGAATGGAA
>JAODUG010000003.1:2805715-2815715 GCA_027564795.1 Aphredoderus sayanus | reverse complement strand
CGTGAGCGCTAAACTTACAGGGTCGGGCACACTCTGAAAAAAAAAAAAACACGCAATCAATAACCCTACACACACATGCATGTATAGGAAGAAATAAATGTGTGGGCGAGAGAGAATGTGTGACAGTGAGGTAGAGAGAGAAAGAGAGAGAAAGACAGATATGTGATTTATAATTCCCATCTATGTCGGTACTGCTACCTGTCATATAATAACTGTGATCAGGGTGGTGAAAGATTGAGTTCTGCTCCAGCTTACCTCCAGAATAGAAGCCAAGTTATTTGCAGATGATTTGACGTCTCTCAGAAATTCAATTATTGTTGACATTTGGCTGTGAATGAAAACCCTATATTCAGTACACACAGCAACGCAGCAGTTTATGGAATAGTGTACAAATGGCTTTTGAATCCAGTGAATAACGTTATAGGAGGGTCAGGTTTGTGTTGCTTCCCGGTCTCTTCATATATATAAGCTTAGTGGAGTTAGATTTTTACAACAAGAGTAATCACTGTTAAGTTGCCCATTTTACATTACTTTCACTTGTGAAGAGAATAAATGGGGTTTTGAGGATATGATTAAAGAAATTCTCTTTTCATAAACTTCAATGAGCTTTTACTGCTTTGTTTGTGTAGTTTTATTCTAAGTCATTACATGTATTTAGTGTGTGTATGTGCATGTCATCTCATCTGTCATGATGAACACACACACGCACAAAAACACACACAAAAACACGCACACACACACACAGGATTTGACGTAGCCCATATTTGGGCTACGGCGTGAGTGTGTGTGTGTTGTGTGCTTGTATGCAACACAAAGAGAGATATCAAGCAACAAGAATTGGTTGGCAATCATGGACCTGGATGCACTTGTTCATATGTGTGTGTGTGTGTGTGTGTGTGTGTGTGTGTGTTTGTGTGCGTGTTATGTGTGCATGTGTGCACGTGCAAACCGGGCCAGTGGCCAGTCCCTGGCAGTGTCTGCCTGCTAGGATGTGGTTGCACACAGAGGGCTGTTGTTATTGGAGGAGATCTCTCCATTGCTTTCATGTGAGGGTCCATACAGACCCCCCCCCCACCCCATCCCCCCAACCCCCTTGAGCCCCCCCGAGCCCCCACATAGTTTTGGCGACACATCCAGTCCCTTCAAACCAGGGCTCTCTTCCGCTGTAACCCCCGGTGCCAGGGCTTAGTCACCCCCCAGATCAGAGCACGAAGCCAAGAGGATGCATTTTGGTGTTGGGGAAGATGGTCGGAAAGGGAGCAATAAATGGAGGATACAGTACGGTATCAGAATACACAATGCTTGCATGGAAAAAGCATACTGCATGTTTTTCGTTGAGTAATTATACTGGCTCCTTTGATACGATTAAATAGTAAAGAGATCTAGTTTTTCTCACTTGCACATTTTTTATAATTACATAGTTAGAATTCTAAGAAATGTCTGACTAAAATACAAAACCTCATCGCTATTTACCTTCAGAAACATTATGTTAAAATTATGTTTAAAACTCATGTTAAATACATAAAATAGGTTCCTAAATGCCACTTCATATTTAACTGTTCTCTGTAAATAAAATTGGTTCAAACCAATCACAAACACATACCTGTATAACACCTTGTGAAATTGACACTTCACAGATTTATATGGTATATTCAACCCCATAGTTTCAAACATATTCCTCCAACTTACATGAATAATGTACAACTTGTTCAAATTCAGTACTCAAATAATAATAATAATAACAGCATTTGTGACGTACAGTAGCATACTTTCATTTGCTTTCCTATAAGACAAACTGCATTTCATTTAAAAACAAAAATAGAAATGTTTACTTAGTAGAACCAGAGGTCTAATTGGGGTGTGCGGCTATGATGAATCAGCATTGATTATCCCTAACTACCCATAATGCCTCACTGCATGAGTCACACAGTCTCAAGTGTTCTGAGAATGTCTCAAAATCACATGTCAACAGCAAAACCAATGTTTTCACATAACATGTACTCTAGAAATTTGGTCCAGTAATTTCATATCAGTTTATATAAAGATGCATTTCTTTTTCATCTTTTGTTTTGTTGGTTAATAAGCAAATTGAGGACAATGCAAATACATGCAGGAATGCAAAAATCCTGTCACATTTGTAAATCGATATACTGGTTGCCAAAGCATAATCTGGCATTAAACCAGTCTTAAACATCAAAACTCTGCCAGAGGTGCAATTTGTACATTTAAAGCCTTCCCCTTACAAAATATTCAGGGATATTTGCCAAGTCAAGAATTGTGTACAGCAAAGCTTTTCAATATTACAATACCATCAAAATGATACCCACAAAACATTCTAAAAAATTTACAATTTCTTAAGATGCTTTCTGAGAGAACTGCCTTGAATGGGGTTAGTAAACAAGAAGATGAAACTTTCTTCAAATTTATTTTATTTTGTCGGATCTGTGTCCCTGTTTGTGCCAAGATGTTCTCATATCAGGTTGCATCATATTGCATTTACCAATAAACCAAGACTTAGAACATATGGTACAGTATGTGCTTCATCTTCATTCGCTGATACTCTGCTGGTAAGGCTGTGATTTTTAACATTTACATAATTGGGGGCACCCTTACTTCACACACAACACCTCTTTCTCACCATTGTCCATTTCTCCTCATTAAATGTTTGTCCCATTTCACTGACAGTTAGTTGTGCACTTATCTGACTAATCAGAATCTCCCGCTGTTTGAAGGAAGGCTAACTGTGTTATGCAACACTGTTCCGTAACACTGATCATTAAATTCAGTTGATTGGCACATTAATCAGAGGAGCTAATTGGACAAGCACATGAATGCTAATAAGTGTCTGATTTGACAGAGGGAGAAATCTGTTATTACATCGTACATCATCATTACCCACAAAATACTGTACCCCTATGCTAAACCGTGAATACATAATGCCTGGCCTATCTCTCAAATAGATGAAGTTCTCTATAATTAAGCTTTAATTGGAAGTGCATCACAGAGAAATAGAGGTTTGGTGGGTGTAGGACAAAATTAAACTCCGGATGGAGAGATATAGGGGTTGGGTGTTTTTGATATTTTGCTGTTCTAAGCTCTTTCACCTGGCTTCATTAAGGTAGTTAGTGATGATTGGTAGGGTTTTTGAGAAGTTTCATAGTTTTTATCCAAGTACAGTTTCTGGGAGAATAAACATTCCATGTCACCAAATCAACACACAATAACAGGGCCACGCATTATTAAGTCAAAGTCAATATGACTTTGATTTAACTCCCGGAGGAGCAATTAAGCGGGGAATGTCAAAACACGAAAGTGAACCGTTGCTGCTTACTATTATCAAAAGCATAGCTGGAAAATAGGGGGAAGAAAATAACACACATCAGGATTATCCTATACAGCATACTGTAGTGTACTGCTCAAATGCTATTCACCGTTGTGTGCCTGTCTTGTCATTGTGTTCAGGCAGTGTGCAAACGTGATTATGCTTACGCGCCGCAGTTATGGTCTAGTGGCCTACATGAATGGCTGGGCTCGTGGAGTCTCCGCTCATTATGGCTGGCATTCAGTCAAGTGGTAAATGCTATCCCCCGCAGTAAGAACCAGATCAATTGATGGATTGTCAGTGTATGCGGTGGTGGGGATTTGAACTGTTAGGCACAATGTGCCAACCTCCTGACTAAGTTTCATTGATCCATTGGTCTGTGGCTCTTTCTATTACTGTGCTAATAGGTCATCTGCGCAAACAAATGTGACGCGATTATAATGTAAAGTGGAACTCAATGTGTGGTAGAATGGATTAATAAATAACAAGAAAGCTGTTAAAGTCAAAGGTAACAAATGGAAAATGTTAGCTTTTAAACACAGAAAAGATTTCTGCAAATATTAGGAGTGCATTTTTTGGTCACTAGAGGAAAAGCACTGCAGATGGAAATAAGCTAATAGCTAAATCTGGTACAATGCATATTTTCTCCTTATGTGGGATTTATGTTGTTGTATATGGTCCCTGACAAATAACTGTAATAAATGAATAAACTAAGCAGTGAAAAGGTAGGTTCTCGTACCAGTTACAGTACACACTTATGAGGGATGTGCATGTACACGCTGTCTCAATTGTGCGCTTTCAAACACAGCAGCATGCCTTCTGGCAATAGAGATGATTGGAGGAAAAACACTAATTCTGCTCAGCTGCAGCATTATGTACTGAATATGCGATGTATGGAAATCCTTATAAAATACAGTACATGAGCTTACTTTAATAGGAGACTCGGTTGATTAAGCGAATTGTAGAATTTTACCCTGCATGTCCAAACACTGTAATAAACAGACACTGGACGGTTTTGCTTCATTAATCAATAAAAAGACAGCTGCATATGTTTTGAGAATTGACCTGCTCCAAAATGCATTTGGAATAACATCTAATGAGACGGCATTTCTAGTTTTGGTTTAACCCAAAAAAATGTGTCTCCTTTTAACCATCAAAGACAATACATATAAAAATATAATTAAACACATACATGCAATGAAATACATATACTGTATGCTCGCTTTGAAAGAATAGTAAACTGATTTCTTTAAATGTGGGTACTGTTGTTTAATGAATCTAAACAAACATGCAACATAATAGCATATATGAAAGAAACATAGAAATGGAGACATTTTAATAGTCTTTTCCTGTACGAAAATAAATATGCACAGCCGCTGATTATCCTATATTGAGCCTTGTGAATATATTCGTCTTACTTGCAAATGCAAATGCTAACTAATATATTGAAGAAATCCTTCACTGGTGCTTGTTAGCCCAGAATGGTTTCATCTAACTTGTAATGTCTATGAGGAATAAGAATTTTTTGAGAGACAGAGGTCAAGGCAAGTGAGTCTTACCTTAAGTTTAAGTTTGCATTGTGCAGCTCTGAACAATAACTAGAGCATGTACAGCATGCCCCCTGTGTCTTAGATGCCACTGGCTAGGTGCTAACTGCACTGATCCAAGTGGACCATTATGCACAACTTCACTTATAGGCTAGATAATGCTGCTGTGTATTTGGTAACCCTACCAACTTACTGTTTCCATTAAAGGTGTTTCACTACGAAGCTTTGACACCTTGAAAGAGATGGAATAATATAAAATAATATATTAATTCCTGTTTTCATTTGATAACAATGACAGTGTATGTTTCATATTTTATTTTTATTCCTTTCCTCATTTGAAAATGTTTTACCATGTTATCCTTGTTCTTAGATCTCTTCTTCTGATTCTTTTTATTATTGTTTATGTAATTTCATCCTTTGTTTTTCAAATGTATTTAATTGTAAAGCACAGTGAGCTGCAACTCCTGAAAAGGTGCTATATAAATATAGTATATTATTATTATTATTATTATTATTATTATTATTATTATATAACTCATATATACAGTAATTAGATTTTTTTTTTATTAAAGAAATGTTTGACATTTCCAGCAAGAGTCTGATGACCAAACCATCACACTTCTTCCCACCTGTGTGTACAGCTGTGAGCAGAAACAGAAATGTAAGGTCTATTTTATATTTTCTCTATGTAGTTATGAGCCCTGCGTGGGATTATGTACAGTATGATTAGTCTCACCACCTGGCCGGAGTTAACAAAACGTCATGCCACTAAAAAGGGCATGCAGTGAGAGCAGTAACCAGCCACAAATATAGTAACAGTAACTAACATTAACTAACGGGAATGGAGATAGTACAAAGAGAGAGTACAGTACAGTGGTACTTCCTACAGGTACTGTACGTACTGTATGTAGGAAGAAGGTAAGTCTAGTCAAGTTAGTTTCCAACCAAATGGCTTTGGAGTTTAGTAGCCAATGTGCTTTACTTGTAGTGCTGGTGATGTGCTTGGAAATACACGATAGAAATACATTCATTAATGAATGTCTCATAGCTTCAGTTCTTATTAGTGTCATGCGGTGGTTGTTGTTTGAAACCCCATGACACTTTTTGTGTCATGAGGAAAATTATTGTTCTGATAAAATCATATTAAGCCATTAGGTCACAAGTCATTTGATCAATCGCCGTGACAATGACAGTCACTCTATAATACAAGCCTATAATTGCATTATAGACAATTGGTGTTCCTTACAATAGGTATAAGGTTATAAGGGTATAAGGTTTTGCCTTAGGAACACCTTAGGAAGACCCGCAGTACAGCCAGAGGAGGTGTTTTGTAAAAGCTGCAGCTGGTTTTTGTTTTTTGAGTTTGTTTGTTTTTTAAGCCGACTGGCTCCACACAGTGAGTCACAGAACGGGCATATTTGGTGGTACTTTAATCATAAAATTAATAATGAAAAAGACTTGAGCCTTTAGCGAGAAACAAAGGCCGGTGGCCAGACGGAGAGGGTGAAAGAAACATTCCTTAATCATTGGTTTGTGCCTCGAAGCATGGTTGGTTTTAATGAATGACTGAAAGCCAATCATCAATGGTGGTATATTAATTCTGCGGCACACAATGACCTTTTCCCTTTGAATGAGTGAAACATGACATTCCAGCGTAAAATTTTGATGGCTTTTTTTTTAGACGTCACTTATTAGATGTTGGTTTTTCGTCCTACACACACTCTCAATCCCTTAAGAGATTTCCATTAAATTGTCCTACATGTACCTCGTTCTTCACTTACTTTCCTTAATCTGTCTTTTGACTTGGGGCAAAATGTGATTTTGTTTTTTTCCCTTGTGCCATTTCCAATTTAATAGAAGTGCATTTATGTTCTCTTGTGTTATGAATTAAAATAGGGGTTTTTTATGGGCAAAGCTGCATTCTGCCATGGTTGAGCAGCTCTTCATTCAAACTCCCTGTACCTTGAAGGTGAACAGTGCAATACATGTGTGAACTCCTTAAATTGTTAAGAGTTGTTAAGAGTTCTTCTTAAAGTGTTGTTTAAGGTAAGACTCACTTGCCCTTGAAAGGTGTGGATTTTTCCATAAATCCCATGGTTTCTCCGTAAGTAAAGAAGTCAAAGTAAATATTTCCATTTAATGGGCAATACGATTTTGAAAAAGCATTTCATCTTTAAGATAGCACAGAGAAAACAGGAAGATTGTACAAAATGTTTTCATTGGAACAATCATTTCTAAACTTCTGACATAATTTCCTCTCTTACATTTACAAATGTATGAACACAATGCAGTTCCCTTGCAAAAGATTAGAGGTTCTGTGCAGAAACATTAAATGATATAATGATCACAAACAAAAGATCTGGGCACTGTTCATACACCCGCTGATTTCTAAAATGATTGCTAACAAATGTTGACCCCTCTAGCAGGTGCAGCCAAGCCGAAGGCTCCATAATGCACTGGTGAAAATTACCCCGTCCCCTTGGAGAGAGAGCGAGAGTGTGCTCTTGTTGTTGGAATTGTTCAGATCTCCATTAAAATAAGTTCTGCTTTTGTTTCTGTTGACCCATGCCCATGTGACAAGACAATCTAGCCTGCTTTCCCCTAAGATACTTCTGAAATTTGCATGAAAACAGTCTTGAGGCCTCACGTACGTACAGTATACTGTACGTTAGCAAGGACAGCCAGCCCGCGGATCGTTGAATGCACTAAACGTGCAGCTTGCGTGATCAACACGGTGAAAAAAGGAAAATATGTATTTTCACTTTATTGCTTTTGGTCTAATATGCTCAGGCATTAGTGTGACATCTAGTGGCAGACAAATCATACATAGTTCCTTTAAATATTTAACCACATACAGGACTATACAGAGAGTCTAGCAGAGTCAAATAAAGTTGTGTGTAATTAAACCAATGAATGCACTGAATGCGTTCATCTCCACCTTTGATCAGTGAAGCGCAAAATCTAAAATGGAAATACATTTACAATCATCTATTTTCTTTCCCTCATCCAGTAGGAATTTCAGTGTGTGGTAGTCGGGAGGCATTGCATCTGATTTCATCCTTGAGAAGTCATCTTTGAAGCGAGTCGCAGCAGGCTCTATCCTTGTCGTGTCAGCACCTTTGACGGCCGGACTATTTTAAAGACCGCTTATATCTGCTATAAAATATGACTTTGTTTTGCCTCCATTTGTTTTGCGAGAGTTTTCCTATCTTTCTGGCAACTCTCCTAACCTGCATCAATTTGTCATGGCCGATATTAGCCTGTCGCGATCCGGATATATATTTTGCAAAGTGATTTCAAAATTCACGACTAAACCCCGAGGTGCAGCAGCCATTTTCTAAAGTGCTTTTATATTTTATATTTCCTGGCTGTATCCTCGGCTTCAGGGTCAAGAGCTGACGTCTGAAGTTGAATATTTCTTCTAATACAGTATATAGATCATGTGCTTTCTTTCATTACATACCCCTTACTTTCTTTCTCTATTTTTCCTGACACACACACGCACACGCGCACACGCACACGCACACGCACACGCACACACACACACACACACACATACAGAGACAGAGTCGAGACCAACATTTAAATGAAACTTTGCGATTAATCTCCCTCTTTAGGCCTGTGGTTTTAGTAGAAGAGTGAATCACCACTGATGCATTACAGTAAATCAACTTTAAGAGCTTAGAAATTCCAACTTCCAACCTCATTACAGAGAGGCCGGTGTGTCACGATGGGACAGCCGCATATCGCAGATGGTCAGCACTGTGGGGGTAAGACTATGGGGGGGGGGAATGGAAGCAAATGGAAGGCTGGAGAGATATCGACAAGGCTGAGGGGAGGTAATAAAGAAGCAGGGGCGCTGTGAAGACATCGGCAGCGAGGACTAGCTTAGAGCGCTAACTCAAGTACCGCGTGGACCGCGAGCGGGCGGGCGACAGCGGGCGGCATGTGGTGGACCGCACGCAGCCGCAGCTCCCGGCGGAGACCTGACCTGTCGACCTTCTGCCGCGTGCGTGTCCTCACGCACTGCCCAGCCAGCGGGCCGCCAGCACCTTGGTGTGAAAGAAATAGGAATGAGTGACAAATTGGCATCCCTTTCTGGTCACATATGGTAACTGCACCCTGAACCTATTTCCCCCTTTAAACACATTTTGGCATAGCCTGTACCATAGCAACTGTCTATGTTATTGAGAAACAATCATATTAGGTCATATAAATATTGAGGTAGTGAACTACCTCAATATTTATATGACCTAATATGATTCTTTCGACCTAGGTAGGAAGGTAGAAAGAGTCAGCGGTTTAGCAGAAGTTCAATACCGCTTCTTATGCACCTTATTTTGATTAAATGTGTACTGGGGAAGTCCTACAGTACACAGAGTTAGTGACACGGCCATTTAAATTTGACTAGAAAATACATATATTTTGACAGTGCAAAATCTGGTTTTGTGCATGTTCAAGTGGCGCAAGCTGTGCTGGCATGGGTTGGTGGCCATGGCAACGTGGTGGGGTGGAGAGATGGTGTTCCAGGATTAGCCGGCCAGCAGAGAGAGAGACTGGCCTCCCTCAGGGGGAGAACCAGCTGGTCAGCGTGCCGGTCAGCCAGGCTCCATCTGTCAGTCACCTGGTCAACCCACCGGAGGCCCTGGCGAAATGTCTCCATCTCCCCTGGTTCCCGGCACGCAGAGCGATGATGTCATCGCTCTGCGTGCCGGTGGGATGCCTGCCTCATACCACCAAAGACGTCAGAATACAAATGAAGAGAGCAACGTACTGTGCTGCATTTCTATGGGAGCAAAAGGGGGAAGCAGTTCCGGACGCAAGGTGCGTCAGCCTATACGTCACTAACGCCATTTTGCATTGACTTGCATGGAGCACTGGGAATTATAACATGGCCGTGTAGTCTCCATAAAGGGGGGTCTTCCATATAACTGCATGGGATCAGACCAATGGGGGCTGAATGCTCTATATAACTGCATGGGATCAGACCAATGGGGGCTGAATGCTCTATATAACTGCATGGGATCAGACCAATGGGGGCTGAATGCTCTATGTAACTGCATGGGATCAGACCAATGGGGGCTGAATGCTCTATATAACTGCATGGGATCAGACCAATGGGGGCTGAATG
>JAODUG010000003.1:2779932-2805615 GCA_027564795.1 Aphredoderus sayanus | reverse complement strand
GTGTGCGCGCGCGTATGTGTTTATATATATATATATATATATATATATATATATATACAATGTTTCATATTTCATGTATGAGTAGCCTTAACCCAGTATATGGAGTCAATTATACTATATATATTGAATATATTTAACTGTCCTCCTGTATGTGGAGCCAATACACACTAATGTGTGCTATAATTGACAGAAACACAAGTTCAAAATTGTGCAAACATGTTGATTGCTTAGCTAAAATCAAATTACCCAAACTAACATTCAACAACAATTTTACAAGTCAATCTCTCTGTCTCTTTCTATATTCATATATATATATATCTTTATTTAAAAAAATGTAAACCCTCCTGCTGTCCGCCAGGTCAAACTAACACAACGCACTGCCTTTTGGTGCAAATAGAAGGTGCCAATACTACAGCTTACACAGACATGATGTGCACTGCTGGCACAACAAGGTAGTGTGTTTGAAACCCAAGGACAACAGGATGGTTAAAAGGCACAACAACAACAAAAACCATGTGGCGCCATCTGCTGGTATGACAACATAGTGCGTTTGAAACCTGAGGACAACACAAGATATATAGACCCAGTGTATATATATGTTTAATATATATACATACACTACTGGTCAAAGGTTTTAGGACACCCACTTTTTCCAGAAATGTATTGAAAGTCATGCAGTTCAATGTCACTGTACTCTGAAATGAAAGAATAGAATAAAGGAACATTTTAAGTTACACTCGTGGCATTCTTTATACAATGGAAATCAAATCAAATCTTTATAAAGTTCTTCCCAGGTGTGTTGCCATAAATGTGTAGTACATGTTGGTTGCTTTGCTTTCACTCTTCTGTCCAATTTATCCCAAACCAGCTCAATGGAGTTTCAGTCTAGTGAGTGCTTTTAACCTTACCATCTTGTTCTTTTTTCCTAAGGTAGTTCTGGCATAGCTTGGACTTTATCATTATTGGGTCATTACCTTGCTGTAGGATGAACCCCTGAAAAACTAGGAGCATATCAGAACGTATTGCATGCGTTTTGGTTCATCTCACTCTACAATTCACGACCCTGGATCCAGCAAAACAGCACATACCATCACGCTTCTTCCTCCATATTTGACAGTTGATGTCACATACTGAGTAACTATCCTTTTTGCATACTCAAAGGCATACAAAAATCCTGCGTGATCGAAGATTTCAAATTTTTATCTTTTTCTTATTCTGATGTCGTCAGACCTGCAGCTCAAAGTCTTCTCTTTACATTTGACACCGAGACTTGCCTATTTCGACCTCTAGATAGATAGAGAGCTGCCCCTGTCCTGCTAAGGGTCACATGCTCTATGCTGTAGACATTTAGGAAGCCACCAGGGTCACTTCACACCCTTGATATGTTGCCTTTGAAATATCAAAAACTACATCAGTCTTTGGATAAGTACGCGACCACAGTAGGGCTACAATTGTATAAGATTATTGAATAAATTAAACCTTGTCAATAAAAGAAATGTTACACATTATTATTGTTAAACATTTTGTGGGCTCATACTGCCCCCTAGTGTCTACAGAAGTAAATTATATTGTTACCTCAGCTAGGTCATTAACCTTGCCAAATGAGGTAGCTCATACAATGTATTTACAGCCCTCTTACAGAAAACCTTAGACAGTCAGTGAACAGACAATGCTTTATGAATTTGTTAAAACAAACACTTCCACAAAATACATGCGTTTAACTGATAACTCAAACAATATATACCTGTATTGTAAATCACTGTAAACCTGCATTTTGCCCAAGACTAGAAGACATTAATATAGTAATATATATTTCAATGGGATGAGCCTTAAAAGGGACTCAATGTCACTTTGTTATAAACTATTTAAAACAATGAGAACATTGTAAAAACAAAAAAACAATTGAGCAGTGTAAACTGTAAAGAAATTGCAAAACAAAACAGTCCTGGATACCACATTTAAAAACTTGAGGAACAGTGAGTATATTTGAAATTGTAACTCCTGAAGTAAAAACATTAAATAAAAATAATAAAATGAATGAATGAATCAGTACATTTTCCATTTTGGCACCATGGCACAGTTAATATATACAGTAATATGGGCACAGTAGGCGGTACATTTTGAATGTATTTTTTAAAGCAACAAAAAGTAACTTTAGAGATAGAACAAGCAGTCAACGCACTTTGGCAAAATGTACAATCTCAAAACATATGTACTTAGGAGAATTGGACATGTCAATATATTACAAAGTAAAAACACAGAGGTTTGTATGTAGCGTGGCTGATGTAGTCCTGACATTCCCCAGTCTGTGCAAATGTTTTAAGAGAAAGCTGTTGTACAAGTAGGTATAACTAGGAAAGCACAATGAGGGCTTTGAAAGGGAGGAAAACATATGGTCATCCCAATTCTTACACAACGGTATGGCAAACAAGGCTTATAACATTAATTACAATAAGCCTTAATTTCATGGGAAGTTTATAAAGATCCATTACATGAGAGCATACCACCCTGTTTGAGCCCCATTATAAGATTGTTAGATAGTGGTGGGATATATGATAGATACCTCAACATTCTGTTTTAATATTCTTAGTTATACATTTCATATTTCACAGTGGAATAGATCATCACTTAAGAACATCACCTAATTTAGGGTTTTTCTAATTTAGATCAATTCAAGAGTAACATCTATTACAGGTTCCATATATTTTTTAAAGATTTAGAAGTGATAGGGAACTTAACACGCACTCAAAAATACATTCAACACAAGCACAAACTCGCAGTATAAATACACCACTCCATTTAACCATAACCTTCTCCCCCCCATTCACATTAAAGGAGCATTGAGGAAATGCTCTTAAAGCAGAGTAAATGAAGAATAGCTGGGTGCATATAGCCTAAAGGTGGTCAAAAAGAAAAGGAGTTATTTGGAGAGAGAAGAAAAAAAAAAGAGAAAGGAAAATAAAACAACACAAAAAAGCTAAACACACAACATTAAATTTCAAGTTAACACTTCTAGAGGCCCTGAGAATATTAACGTCCAAAACTGGGTCCATACAAAGACCGTAACACAGTAAGTTTGAGTTGCATAACTGATCATATTCAACAGGTAACAACAGAGCAGTGTTTTAATGCACTTTCAGTGCAATATGTGTGAGAGCCATATTAATACACCAGTTTTTAACTTGTAACTCCGTTATGAGAAAAATACTGATTTGATTCGAGACACTACTCAGAATACCTAAAATAACGTTCACTATGAAAACCATTACACATGCTGCCATCCTCCCAGTCACTAGGGGAAAACCAACATAGTACTGCTTCAACATGCTGGATCCCTGCATTGGGACAGTGATGCTGGACACAGGAAGAGCCAAACTCTGCCACGATATGTAGGAAAGACTGCCAGCCAAGGAACGGGTTGCAGGTGGAGGAAGATTCAGATGGTCAGCACCAGGTCCAGAAGCCAGGGGAGACGCTGTGACAGCAGATAAGGTTCAGGAACACACCTGGACAACTTCAGCCATATACCAGGGTTTACATGCCCATTCACAGTGCTCATCCACCATCAGTAGGGCTGCACAATTATGGCTAAAATGAGAATCACGATTTTCTGGCTTAGAATTGAGATCACGATTCTCTCACGATTCCCCTCCCCCCTTTCCCCAATATAAATGTTTGTTGCACTAATTTGAGTGATATAGACGGAAACCAAACATGATTCCCTGATGGCACATCAACTGGACAACAGAAAAGAAATATTTCTGTTCTACACTTAAATGCAACTGCTATGACACTGAATTTAAAAACATTGTCTTACTTGATATAGGTTAACCCTACAACAAAGATATGCCAGCTTTATGTTGCCTGTTGCATATTAACCCTTGTGATCTCATAAAAACTGTGTGTGCTATTTGAAATCTATGATTGTAGCATATACTATAAAAAGCTCTAATTTTAAGAGGGTGGGAGTGCATTTCTGCCGCTGTCCTCGAGAGGGCAGTACTGCATGTGTGTGCTGGAAGTACGCAAGATGCTGTTTACAGTTGTCGTGACTAAATCGAGAAATATATAACCTACCCAAAGTAAAAAATAAATAAACAGGGCAACTTAAGCAAGATAAAACAGAAGGCAGACAAAATACTCTATTTATGTGCCTATTTATATTCGAGACAGCTGATCTACCTTAAGACAAAATGGAACCGAACTGATCGGGCTGGCATAGTCTTTCATACTGTAGCCTATAATTGCCTAATCTGCAATACCGATAAATATAAAAACCTGCGTTAACAGCAACATATTAATTGCGTTAAAATGATTGCGTTACTATTACAGCCACAACCTCTCTCTCACACTCACTTGATGGTGACTTTCATAACACACGCCGTCATGTGTATATTACTTCCTGCTGCTCTGCATCATGTGGTGTCACAGCACATTGCTATTTGTCGACAGACAAAGGAGGAGCGCTTGTTTTGATGCAGTTGGTTTCCAGCGGCATCATTCTCATGTAGAAATGAGATCACATGGAGGTATGAATCGAGATTGTTTTCGATTTATTGTGCAGCCCTAACCATCAGGTACCAATTTCATTACGAACGATAAACAAAAAGAACCTGCCTTTTCTTGCACATGAACAAACCCAAATGTACTACCTGATGCAGCACCTTGTTCTGTGAGGTTCCACATGCTACGTTCAGGTCAGATGAGGGGCAGGGCTGGGTCATCCAGGTCAGAGAACAGGTCCGCGATGCCGTCGTCATCCCCAAGGCTGAGGAGATAGTCCCCGCCCAGGGTGAGGGCCAGAGGCGGAGGGGTCAGGGTAAAGAAAGTCTGGGGGTCCTCGGGGGGCAGGAAGGAAGCTAGAGTCCCTAGATGGGGGAGCATGGGGGTGACTGTGACGGGCGGGGTGCGCTCAGACACCCCGGAGCCTGGACTGGAAAAACCATTACTGGTGGAGGAGGTGGAGCTGTCTTTAACAGAGAAGAGGAAAAGACCACTGATGTTACACCCCAGTTTAAAAGCACCAAACAGTTTTCAATAGTACTTCCAAACTGAGGTGTAGTGCTGAACTAATTGTCATCAAATTACCTTGGGATGACACCATGGCAACTGGCGAGGAGTCCAGAGACTGGTCGTCGCTAGCGCCACCAACTGCTTCGCCCATGGTGTCGCCGAGGTCGTGGTCATCTGAGCACAGAAGAACCTCGATGGGCCCCTGGGAGCTGCTCAGGTACACCTGGAAGCCCTGGAGGTGAACATATGTAGAACATGTGTGGACAGCAGCCATTTCAGGTTCAAAAGGCTAACAAGCTAACAAACCTCACTTACCAACCATGGATGCATGTAAACCAGGGTACAGAAAGCAAAGGAAAATTGAGTGTATCTGACTATTTACAATAGGAACCCATGTACCTCCTCTGGGTGCAGGATTTCCAGTCGGGTCTCACAGGGGGCTTTGACCACAAGCACCGTCTGCTCGCTCAGGCTGGGGATGCGCTTTACGTCCTCATAGGTCAGATAGGCAAACGTGAGGCGCGCGGTCAAGGAAGGATTCACACTGCCGGACACTGTGTAGGATCTACAGCTCAACCTGGATCACTTCTAGAGGCGGGGCTTGCAGTATCAGTAGGGTTTTGTTAGCATAACAGCCCTGATGACATGCTGCTATCATTAGTCTACTAGTATGTTATTTGCTTACAATAAATGACAAATGTGCTGATTGTACATCGCTTTGGATAAAAGCGTCATGAAATAATGGAAATGGAAATGTAGTGAGGCCTGAGTTAGGCTCATGAAAGCAAAACATCGAAGACGCTTACAGGTAGGTTGGGTGTCTAACCCACAACAGGGAGTTAACCACCCCAACTGCTAGCTAGCCTATCCTTGGTAAGCTCTGAATCCATGGCTTGGCATTAAAGGATATCTTTGCCAATGCTTGTCCTCGGTGAGACGGTGAACCTGCCGTGTGCAGCTCTGGATCAGATCATCCAGCACCCGCTCCTCCTCACGGAGAGACTCCAACTGCTGCTCTGGACTTTCAACGGTGTAGGACACTTGGTTGCGCTCTACAGTCAACCTACAGCCCCTGCATCCACACACAGAGGAAGCAGGTCAAGTACTACAGCCCAGAACACCCTGCTATTAGCAGTGGTACCATAGAGGAAGTTGTGATTATTACACAAACGAGGAGTGACGACATGCATGCCAGCAATATCCATCCCCCACTGCAGAATAAAGGATCTCGACTGTATTCTCATACATTAAACTGAAATTTCTATTAACGCATGAGAGATTGTTGCTAGTTGTAGGATTCCCACTCTAAGTGGAATACAAACATTTTCAAAACACACAAAAAATAAAACAGAAATAAAAATCTAATTTCCATGATTTACAAATGCAGATTACTTTGTACTAAGGGGTAACATACTTTGACAGAGAATGTTACACCTGCCCCCAAAAATCAACGACTCTCACAAGAACTCAGAAAGTTCCCTGACTGTTGAGTCGCTGTAATCAAAATGTTTAAAGCCCATGACCAGCAGGTAACCTGTTTACAGTAGGCTAGTGCCCCCTACGATCTACTCACGTCCACTCAAAGTTATTCTTGGACTTCTTCCGGATGAGGTGGACACCCTCCAGGACGTTGGAGATGTCATACAGCCTCCTCTTGGAGACCCTGAGCTCGCTGGCGGCCAGGTTTAGGTTCACAACGCCTTCACTAGAGCGGGCCAAGATCTGTGCAAACTTCTGGGTGAGCAGGCAGAGGGAGCTGTTATAGCGGCTGCTGCACTGGGGAAAGTCTGTGGGGAGAAGACATGGGGAGGGTCGCTACAGCCTGACAACTTTAAAAAGGTGGAGTCAGGGACTCTGGAGTAGATGGATGAACTTGATAAGAGAACACCTCTCACATCAGAAGCCTCATCATAGTAAGGCCTGTGTAGAAACATCCGATTATCTTTTCGGCAACCACACAGAACCGATGTTTGTTTACAATTGTTGACTCCAACTTTTGGCTAACTGCTGAATGTCAGCGTGTTACCTTATAATGATATAATGAAGTCAATGAAGTCCAATATGGCTTTAACCAACTGTAATATCGACCAGCTTCTGGACATGTCTCATCAAAAGGTGGGCTAAACAATTGTAAGGTAACACACTTTTTTGTCAAATTCTACAAATATCAGCTAGCTGCCTATTCTGTGTGTGCTGAAAAACAAAGAAAGACCTGGTGTTTCTACACAGCTCTCACTGTGTAAACGGGAACACAAAGTGGGGTAAGCCGCACCATATAGCACTATCCCAGCCTAGTGTGTCCAATTTTGGGGGCTGGACTTCTGAGGGAGCACCCTGAGAAGGATGAGGTGTTTTTGTTTGTTCAAATACGCCACCCCAAAAACAAAATAGAGGTCTGAACCAAACCATGGTTCAGACCTTATTCAGCCCCTATTCATTAATACACAATTCGATTAAACTTTAAAATGATTTGAGTTTGCAGATGAGCTTCAAGTAACTACAGCCTGTTGTAGAGACTAGGACATGTCTGCAGTTTTCAGACACATTCTGGACTAGGGTAGCACCTCACCCCTCTCATTCCCGTAAGAGGGAAAAGTGGAGGTCCTCCTGGCACAGGATGTCGCGATGGTTTCCTCATGGTCTTCCAGCTCAAGTCTTCTCTTTGCCTGCAGTAGGAAAACTACAGGTAAGGTCTTGACCAGCAGCATTTAGAAAGTGATTATCATATCTAATTTGTGAATATCTAGGATTTGCAAGCAATGCATAAAGAACATATTCACACCCCCTCCAAACCAGACCATATTGTTAATGTTTCTTAATAATAAAACAATCTCGCTGATTAATATGGAGTAACTCAGAAGATACTTTTCACTGGGTTTATAAGTAATCCTTGAAACCCCATTATACTAAATCATACATGTAAATCTCCTTTTCATAGAAAGTGTGTGAGATGGAAAAAATGACTGCATCCTTTAACATTACCAAATCTGTGGTAATTTGTGTGTGCATTATTGTATCGACATATGCATAAAAAAATATATATATATTTATTTTTTTTCTTCCACACAAACAATATGCATATTCCACCACACCCCTCCCCCCAGTATCCCCATCCACATCTCCATGCTTTGTACAGGGGAAGCAATGAATCTCTTACCCCTTCTGGGAATGTATGGCCAACATTATCGTTGTCTGTTCTGATATAATTAAGTATGTGACTCATGACACTTGCACACATGAATCTGAAGTTGTGTTTTGCAGGAGATGGATGGTATGCTCACTTTACTCAATGAGAGGGCTAACCATGGCAGAGTTAACTATGAAACTGACATACTGGCTAACGCTGCTAGCTATCAGTAAAATACTAAGTACAGTAGGTGGTTTCCATAGAACTACAGTATGGTGAAAAACTGTATGGGGTTTTCATTAGTCACCTGATGCAAGGAAGTTTGGTCCTTACCCCTCATTCACGTACAAAAGCAGAATAAATGTCAGCAGTAAATAACAACTAGTTAAAATTCGCCCACAGCAATGAACTTAACATGGCTTATTCTGTAACATTTAGTTAAAGCTTAATATGTTGGTTAGCGGCCATGTTTACACTACTGTAGTGTAGGAGGACCATATATCTCATACCTCACCTTTCAAGGTGTTTCGTTGTTACCTCTCTGAAACTAAGCCCTGGACGTCACCGGCCAATAACAATCATACTGTAGTCCTGGTTTGCCCTAGAATTGTTGACATGAGTAAACGCAATGTTAAGTTGATAAAAAACCTTTTTTATTTTTTACCTGGGTTCCACTGAATTCCGATCTAGTCCCTGTCTCGATCGGGGTTACATGCAGTATGTCTCTTATCTGGAACAGGTCGTCTGTGTATTTCAGGGAGGACTGAAAACTGGAAATTTGTAAGTGTGTAAAGGAGGAAGAAGGCAAGGAAACCGAGTGTATTTCGGTACCGGAGCCCCCGAACTTAGAAATAACTGTTCTCTCAGTGGCTGCAGCTACACCCCTTATCATTGCTACGTTCAAATGCCCCCTTGCCCCAACTCGCGTTCTCCGTTGAAAATCAGCGCGAGCACAAATTAAATAACGAAAAGTATCGCTAGATTGTTGTGTTATGACACTTTTTATACAGCACTATATTCCCTTACCTCACTAAATGAGGCAGATGCATAGGATTATATTCGTCAGCGTCTCCTGACAAAAAATGGTTACAGGAAGCTGTTAGTATGTCGGGCGGGGGGGGGGGGGAATGGGAATTTAGTTTACGCGCGAATAAACAACCCGCGAAACTCAAGCTTGTATAAACTTTCCCGGGATTTTGTTTTTCTCAAAGAAATGTTAACATGTAACATATCAGCCGTAGCCGTTTATATGAAATCACGATTAGAGGCTACCACAGCGTTTTTACAACATGCCACCGTTACTTTGGGACAATGGGGTATATAATGATATATCAAATCACTAGCTGAAATGATTAACAATACAAAAGTTAAGACAGTAAAATAAAAGTTTATTGCAGAAGATTTTTTTGTCTGTCCACAACATTACAATGTAAAGGACATAAATGCACATTATGCAAAAAAATAAAACCAGAGAACACATTGTAAGACCCATCTAATCTATTTTAAATTGTTCTGGAATTGTAGAGGTTCTGGCAATATCATCTTTAACCATTATTTGTGGTCACAATACGACCAAGCAAAAAAGTGTGGTATTCTGGAAGCATTTACCAATGTACAATATAATTATCAGACTCGAACCATGTTTTGCATTATTAGTCATCAAACTTGATCTTCTTTCCCTGGAAGGCCGTGATCAGTCCTTGTTGCTCTTTTCGTTTCTTACTGGCCTCCCAGGATGGATGCAGTGCCTGCTGTGGTGCCTGCTGCGAACCAAAACTTTCCCCCCTGCCATCCTGCTGCCTTAAACCACCTCTGCCCCGGCCCCTCCCCCTCCCCCGGCCCCTCCCCCTATCAGAAAAGCTTGTGCCCTTGCCATCTGACTCAAACAGTTTGCCTTCAGACTCATGGTTATCAGAGCCTGGTTTTCCTTTCACCCATCTATCCTGTTTTTGGAACATGGACTGCCTATTAGCAAACTTGTCTGAATGGCCGCCTCTCTGCCTTCCTTCATCCCCCCAATAATCCCTACCTCTTCCACCCCCTCTCCGGTTATGGCCCCCTTGGCTGGCCTTCGAGCCTGACAAGGAGGAACAGAAGACAGAGTCCAGTTTGGTGACTTTAGAGTTCAGCCTGGCCTCAAGCTCATCTAGACCACTTTGGCCTTGCTGCAAGGTTTTCTGTGGGCCCGTGGAGTCGCTTTTATTTCCTTCATCCACGGCCTTCCTTTCCTCTCTGCTTTGCCCTTTAACTTTTTTGGTCTTAAACTTGCTCACTTTTCCCAGGAAGAAGTCGTCCTCGTCTTCACTGTCAGACTCTGAGGATCTTCGGTGGAAACGTTCCTCCGTGCTGTCATCAAAGTATTCCTTCTCCTCCTCGGAGGACCCCAGGTCACTCTCATCTTCCCTGTCCTTTTCGACTTCAGGAGGGCTTGTGGTATTTAACTTCTTGCCTGAAATTTTACTCTGTAGTGTGTTTTTCACAAGGTCCATGGCAGGTTTTGGAGAAGCTATTTTATCACTCTTGGAGACAACATTGATGCGAGAGCTCACGAGAGTAGAAGGCATTTGTTTTCTTTGGTCTGCTGGGGCTGGTCGTTTTTCCTCTTCATCTGCAGATAGTTCTTCATCTGTTGAATTGTCCTGGACATTATCACTTTCTACCATCACACGTTTTACCTTTTCAGGGCATTTCAACTGAGGAGTCAATTTTTCAGCATTTATTTTGGCCTTTTCACGTTGCTTACCATTTGCTACCTGGTTCTTCCATATTTCTTCAGGTTGTAATTTATCCTCTTCCTTTTGAATCAGTCCTTTTTTATCACTGCGTGTCATCTGAGGAATAACTTTATCAGCTTGGGTTTTTACCTTTTCAGATTGTTTTCTATCTTCTATGTGGACCTTTGTTTCTTCATGTTCTTCATGGATTCTATCCTCTTTCTTGTGAATCAGTCCTTCATTATCTTTGCATGTCACTTGAGGATACACTTTTTCAGCTTGTTTTGGTTGTTTTGGGGGCTTTTCTATTTCTCCTTTCCCACCTTTCATCCTCTCCTCTTTGAAAGCGTTTACAGCCTCTTTAATGGCCTCAATCTTCTTGCTGAATTGAGGGTGGGTGGCAATACGTGTTATTGCACGGTCAGCAAGAGTAAACTTTGGGTTTTTACAAACCACATCAAAGCTCAGTTTTTTCTGCAAGGCTTTCTTGGTCACCTACAGTAAGAATAAAAGGACATAATGTGACATATACTTTACATTATGCTGGTTAAGTGTTTTATCCCAGTGGGATACTATTGAGGGTAAATTAGGATAATATATTTGTTGTGGCATAAATGCAGACTGTAGGTGATCCTGTATATTCACCACTAAAATATATTTCCTGAATTCTCTGTAGATTTTTCAGACCATACTTGACATCTCAATACAAATAGGTAGATGTGTATTATGTAAATAAATTGTTTAATATCATATTAGTATATTAACATATACTGTATATTACATTCTGAGTGCTATTATTTTGCCAAATAATTGCCAAACAAGTGTAGCTAGTTACTGTAGCTCCATACTTTCCCATACCCAGTAGGAACACTGTGATTTTTAAGAAACAAGAATGTGAAATCATTGGGGTTGTGGGCCAAGGCCAGATGGACCTACCAGATCTGGTTTAAGCCGTTTCATCTCATGGATCTCCTCCAGGAGCCTGGCAGCTCTCCTCTGGTTCCTCTCCATTTCCGTGTCTTTCCCCTTCTTCTTCTTCAGGTCGGCCATCTGGCGTGTCAGCTTCCTGATGACCAGGGTTCTCACCCGGTTCACCTCCTTCCTCATCTTCACCACCTCATTGTTGAGGTTCAGTGCCTTCTTCCCAGGCAGTGGAGCCTCTGCTGATGTGGGAGAAACTGATGCCTCTGTTGCATCAGTACCTCCATTATCTTCTACAAACACATCCTTTGTTACCTCAGACAGCACTGTTTCTTCACTGCTCTCTGCAATAGCTATCACCTGTAGAAACACAGCCCAGTTTACATTATGATTAAATAAAGTGAACAATATGCATGTAATAGAAAAGAAGAAAATATTTTACATTGTGTCTGGTGATGGTAGCAGTATTCAGTTACAGTAATAGTGCTTTATCCTACATATTCTACATCCTAGCGCAATTGAAGTGACACAGACATAACTAAGACAAACTACAAATGGTATTACTCAACAATATGCACACATAGGTTTATTATGTTCTTTGACTGCTACTAACAAACAAAATATTTAAACCAGTGAGTAAAAATCTCAACTAGCCTATTTGTCATTGCCAAAAGGTTTTTGTTTAAACTATTTCTAGTTTAAACATGTGGAGTTTTATCATAGCCATACCTCAGCCTCTGTTTTCTTAGGCAGCAAAGCATCTTCCTCAACCTTCTCTATAACTGATGCCATTTTCTTCTCTGCCTCATTTTTAACAGCCACTTCATCATGGCTCTTCTGTGTGGATAGTGGGATATTCTCGATTCTCTCCTCTGCAGTAGACATTTCCTGTAGAAAGAATAACAATAGCTTTCAGGTAAAAAATGGAAAAAAGTTATCTAAAAAAAGTTGTGGATCTATTCTAAATCCAAAACAGTTGCAAAAAAACACACCTAGTAAAACTGTACCGTCTATGAATATAACTGTAGTATTGAGTGTTTAAGAACAATATTGGGATAAATTATGATGAACAAATACACAAACGTACAAGAAAATATACTAGTCTTAGCAAACGTGGCTGGGCTGAGTAGGATACAGTACTGTAAGCAAGCATGTGCAAATGTGTGCCAAGAAACAGCTATAGCCTATAGTATTAACGTGTTATTGTCCTAACACAATACAGAACAAGATACAAAACATTGACGCTTTAATCAAACACTGGAGAACTTACTTTCTGTCAGTGTATTAAAATGTCAAAAACGAGGAAAAACGTTGTCTGTTACTGTACTGGAAGCAGCCATTTTTTCCACAGACGTCGCTGCGTCTGCTTGACGTCAAACGCCCGCAAACGACGCACAGTGTCGTGTAAAGGGGAGGGCCCTTTAACCGACTGTTTATTTATTTCTTTGTTTCATGTGCATAAAATAACAACAATGGTGGGTAAATTAATACATATGCATATTAGGATGACTGTGTGAGTGCATTTCCGTTATATTTACGAGACTGATATCTGAGCTGAATCAAGAGGGAAGAGGATGAAGCGGCGCAATGCGGACTGCAGCAAACTCCGACGGCCGTTAAAACGGAACCGAATTACCGAGGGTCTATATAGCAGGTATGCTGCGAAAAACGGGCTTGAGCGACGTTATTGTGTAACAATGGCGCTTCCGAAGATATGTCAAGACAGGGCTGTCAGCTCATGCTATATCCACAGTTACTGTTAACACGTATACGGCTCACAGACCCTTGAATGAATGTCGTACGGTAAATATTATAGGCCTAATGGGTGACATTATTCAGTATGTTAACATACATTGCTCGCTAGAGACAAACATACGGTAACGTAACAGTACACGTTTCAGTATGGATTGAGTGTCTATATAAGCAATAAGCATCGTATGCATTGCATGCCAATATAAATCAATTTTAATTGATATGTTCATGTGTGGACAATAGCATGCAATTGAAAGCATAAATAATTTCGGGATGCATGCATTTGAAGACATTTAGGCACTTAGCCTATTATGCTTTGGGTTTAGGGCCGCCTGATCTTGCACTGTGCTGTCCGTAGACTACTAGAATTCCGAATCGGAATTCTGCCCGCCTCGGTTCAAATGGTCCAAACATTCGAAAATTGTCAAAAAATTACCTTCAAGAATGTTTTTAACACATTCCAGCAGGCTGGTATAGGCTATATTACACGACAGGACGCTCAGCCCGTTCAATATCTTGCACTGCTTTCGCCTGCAGCTGTGCAAATAACATGCGAACATGAAGCTAAGCTCCTCGTCTCATTATGCAAATGTGGTTTTCACAGATCGATCACTGCTCTGAAAACGTAGAAGTTTACTGATGCATGTTGTCCAGTCCAAATGGGTATGCGTTTTCACTGTTAAGTTGGCTTTTTATCAGCCATCAGATGGTGTTTTTGGTGACATGCTGTCACAATTTACAAGCACAAGAATGTTTTCTATGTCTGATTGTATCATCATCACAATGTCTAATATGTGTGTATTTTACTTTTATATTATTTTATTTTGTGTTCTCCACTTCTACAGTACATTCCTGTACCTGAAGTTTCTGGTAGTGTGGGTGTTGGTGCTGCTTGCAGACTTTGTGTTGGAGTTCAGGTTTGAATACCTGTGGCCCTTTTGGCTTTTCATCCGGAGTGTGTACGACTCCTTCAGATACCAGGGGCTGGTAAGATCTGTATGTCTGTCAGTCATGTGCACATTGTGTGTGCGTGCGTCTGCATGCACATGTGTGTGTGTGTATCTGCTTTATAACACAAATATATGTTTATGACCACATTTATTTACGCCTCTGTATCTTTCCTCCCAACCAGGCGTTCTCTGTGTTCTTCGTGTGTGTGGCGTTCACGTCAGACATCATCTGCCTCCTTTTTATTCCTATACAGTGGCTGTTCTTTGCTGCCAGCACCTACGTATGGGTTCAGTATGTTTGGCACACAGGTCAGTCCACCGTTCTGCCGCAGATTCTTTCAACATCTGCCTGTGAAACAGCCACAGCCATGCATCCCTACCAGGTTATTTCTTGTGCCAAATGCAGAGGTGGAACATGGTTCTTGGACTATATACACTAACGCTGCATCTGCTCCGGTAGCAGTAACCATGCATTTAGTTGGTTAAGGTGAAAATACACAAACCCATTTGCTTGCCCGACCGTCGGCTTGTGGTCATGCATAGTATCAAGCATTTAAAGCTGCATAGCAGAGACAGTGAATACCAATGGCTTGGCTGTAAAGTTAAAAACAAAATAGCAAAATTAAGTAAAACAATATAACTGTGTAAATGAGGAAACTGAGTATTTCTACCTGTTTTCCCCATATCATTGACTGTAGCCATTTATCAGTTTGCGTTATGACTGCCTTCACCATGTGTTTTGCTGGGAATCCCTTTCTCTCCTGGTCCTCCATGTGGGAACACTTCGCTGTGTGCTGCTCCTCTTGCATGGCCTTCTGCCAGACGTCGGCTGGCAAACGGTCTTGATCGGCCCGGAATAATAGAAACCAAGGCACAGCAGACGGACACCCTGCTGTTGTTGCCGAAATTGGGGTTGTGTATTTTGGGCTATAGAAGTACTAAGCACATATTTTCTCCAGTGAAAAATATACTATGTGCTCCATTATGACTAAGTGAATGGCTTAAAAGTTAAAATAGTTTCTCCTCTGGTCAGATCAGTGCTGATTGCTTTACTTCATACTTGTGTGCAGAAAGAGGTGTCTGTCTACCTACGGTATCACTATGGATACTATTTGTGTACATTGAGGCTGCCATCCGCTTCAAAGACCTGAAGAACTTTCATGTAGACCTCTGCCGGCCCTTTGCTGCTCACTGGTAAATATCATCCTCTTCCTTTGCACCTACCTCTTTTTCACCTGAGGTAAGCAATGTGTGCACCATCTAGTATTGCTATGCAATTACCTCCATATTTGGCCAGGTTATTTGCATTTATACACTGTGTATGTAACAGAACCAGGACCTGCTAGAATGGCTACAAGACAATTCCAAACATAAAGTAGAAGGAGTTGTATGTATTTATGTGTTCCATCCATGCATTAAACCAGTCTCCAACTACCCACAGTAGTTGGAGAGTAACTGGGCTGTTTCTTTCCTCCACCTGTGTTAAATTGCACAATCTGAAGCTCAGTATGTTCTCTCTGCCTCCCCCGGTCAGCATTGGCTACCCAGTGGTGACTCTGGGCTTTGGCTTCAAGAGCTACGTCAGCTACAAGATGCGCCTGCGGAAGCAGAAGGAAGTCCAGAAGGAGAACGAGTTCTACATGCAGCTTCTGCAGCAGGCGCTTCCACCAGAGCAGCAGATGCTACAGAGACAGGAGAGGGAGGCGGAGGAAGGTGAGGCACACACAACACACACACACACACAGATGCACTCACAACCAGGTGCGTTTGATAAGTGCTCCTGTATTGGCAGTGACAGTAAATAAAGTAAGTGAAGTTTGCATCTGACTGTACGGTATTTCACCAGGCTTATCATGTAATAGAGCTGTGTGGCGGCCATTATGTTGAGGGCAAGATTGTTTGATGATGACAGATTTTGTCAATGCACTGATACTGTATACAATTATTACAATACAATTATTGGAAAGCATTCACAAAAATGATTTAACTATTATATATCTCATATCTTTACATGCATATGTCATTATTTATATTTACAAGCCACATAGTTATTAGTTATTTTAACTTATTAGACAGATTAAGGCAAATTCACCGTATGCTGCTAATTGGCTGAGGACATACTCTACAGAACCAATTATAAAGAAGGTGACCATTGTCCCAACCTATCAGTATCAGTGAACAACGCTGACAAGAGAGTCAGGGAGATGTCAATCAAGTACTCACCCAGACCTTTCACCTACGCCATTGTATGTGGTATTATATTACCGAATATTGGTGGTATTATATGCTTTATTTGATGAAATTGTTTGCCCACAACCTGAACCAGATGTCTATCTTTGCCACAGCAAAAGGGGTCTCGGAGGTTGACCCCCCGACAGTATCCCAAAACGAAGGCCCTGCAGGAAGGAAAAGTGCCCCAGTCCCGCTACCGGAGTTGGAGTTTCGGGAGAAGGGAAAGGACAGTAGTGTGAAGGAGGGCAAGAAGCAGCACACAGTTAGCATCAACAACAACAGCATTATGCACACACTGGACTCCAGACTGCAGGAGACGGAGTACATTGAGAACCACCTTGGGGGGAAGAGACTGAACAACGACCTGGAACACACACACACCAACAGCACACACACCCCCAAGGAGGACGTCGCTGCAACGGGAAAGAACTACAAGAACGCCAGCGCAGGTGGCGTGTCCAGCTCACCCCCCCGGAACCACAGCGCCACCAATGGCAGCGTGCCGCTGGGTTCCTCGTCTAGCAAGAATGAGAAGAAGCAGAAGAGTGGGGGGCGGGGCCAAAAGGACCTGCCTGAGAATTGTATCCCTAACAACCAGCTGGGCAAGCCAGACGCACTAGTGCGGTAGGACACACACACACACACTCACGGAGACAGACACAGTTTCCCTGGGAACCTAGGTTTTAGTCTCGCAGAACCAGCCTTAACTTATGTAAAGTTTGGGACACAGTGTTGGCAAACTGTGTCAACACCCGCCTACTTGTGATGAGAGGTATTTTGATTGACATGCACAACGACCAACTACATACTGTTGCTCAATTACCAAATCAGACATTAAAATTGTACTAAGGAATTTGTTGGGAAACTAAAGGACATGAGTCTGGCTGTTTGCAGGTCTGTCAATGAGTAAATTAAGCACTGCACTAGTGATTTGCTGGAATTACCTGTCTTGTGAGAGAACAGCCAATGAAAATCTACTAGCCCAATTCCTGAAAGTGCTGTGCATGCTTACAAGGGCAAGGGTCAATGAAATATCACGAGTCACATACGTGACGAAGTGCTAATGGAAGGAAGAGGCTGAGCTTACCTAGGCTTTAGCTTCCAAGAGCTTCAGCACACACTAACACTAACTCTTCCTGGTCTCTCTATCGCCCCCTGCAGGCTGGAGCAGGACGTAAAGCGCCTGAAGGCAGACCTCCAGGCCAGCAGACAGCTGGAGGCGGAGCTGCGCAGCCACCTGTCGTCCCTGAGCAGCCAGGACCGGAGCCTGCGCTCCGAACTGGGCCAGCTGCGGCAGGATAACGAGCTGCTGCAGAACAAGTGAGAACACAGTGTCAATCATCTCAGGTTTATTTGTATAGCCCGTATTCACAGTAACAACCCTTCACACATTAAAGGGACAACATTAAACGCACACCCTAGCTAACTAGGGATGTGCATTTTGGTCATTTTGACAGATCGAGAAAACGAGCGAGTACTTGAGTGAGTATACTGGGGGTGGGTGTGGGGGGGTTTAATTCAAAAATAAACTTGCACCTATGTGCCCTACAAATTCTGGATTGCACCTGAAGCCAACAACATATCTACGTATCAGATTCAGTGGTTCACCCGCCCCAATGCAGAGCTCTGCTCTGACAATGCGTGTTGTGTCTCAGGCTCCACAGCGCAGTGCAGGCCAAGCAGAGAGACAAGCAGACCATCTCCCAGCTGGAGAAGAGGCTGAAGGCGGAGCAGGAGGCCCGGGCCCTGGCTGAGAAACAGCTGTCTGAGGAACGGAAGCGAAAGAAGATGGAGGAGGCCACTGCCGCCCGAGCTGTAGCGTTAGCTGCTGCCTCCAGGTGCGTGCCACTGCCTGCATGTTTTAAAATTAACTAAATTATTTAAATGTTCTACATATGCTTTTATTGGACAACAGACAACATTTCTAACCTCACTGGGGCCATCACTATAATCAATGGGGACAAGTGTGAAACCGAAATCCTGAGCTCTTTTTCATCCAGACTTGTAGAAACCTACATTGGGATTTCAAAGATACTTTCTGATGAAAGTCCCGCAAAGAACCTAGATGTTGCTTTTATGTTTATGTACAATCCTTAGCTTCTGTAAATGATTTTCTCCTGTTAATATTCTATCCTGCTGTGGGTCCTGCAGGGGGGAGTGTACAGACTCTCTACGTGGTCGTATCAGAGATCTGGAGACGGAGTGTAAGAAGCTCAACATGGATATGAAGGTCAAAGAGGAACAGATTAGGGATCTGGAAGGCAAATGTCAGGTGAGAGTAACTAAACGAACCTTTACATTTCTAGCATTTATCAATGGGTTTATCCAGTGCGACTTAAAATAAGTAGATTTGTCAAGAACTGAATACACAAGTCATTGTAAGCATTGATAGAATAAAGACATCTAAAGTCATCAGAGCAAACCTAGTTATATATTTCACAACATACATGCCTTAATTAACATACAATTCAACCCTCAAATTCATTTCTAACAGCCTAAATATCAGCAAAGCTACCGCTATTCAATCTTCTTAGGGCGCTTTCACATTTGGCTTCTTTGGACCAGTTGAATCGGAACAACACTTGAATTTTTATCCTTTTGTTGCTCAAAATTAACAAAGTTATTCAGTCATGATAATATAATTATTGATACAGACTGGAGTACAATCACTACAACTGCTCTGCAAAGTATGTTGGTGGCACCTTGTGAATAGGTTATTATGGAGTATTGCTGAAAACGTGTTGGGTGAAGAAGTGCAGCAATTTCTGCCGCACCGCGAAGACCGGACACAATTAACCCAAGGACAAGCGCAGGAAAGAAAATAGTTGTTTTATAAATGATATTGTTAAGACCGTTGTACACAATCGCACACAATACGCGGAGCGGATCCTCCCCCATGTTAATGAATGAGTGTTTAGACACTATGTATGCTGCCTCGTGAAGCAATGGAAATACAGTAGCAGTGCAATGGAAATATAGTAGCCTACATTGTAGAAGCAGAAATACACTAATAATTGAAAAGAAAACATTTTGCTTGGTTTATACCTCCGCCTCCTTGTCCCACTATTTGATCAATACGGTATGTCTGTTGCCGAACGTAACAATGCACGGTCAATACAAGAGGGTGCGGGCAGATAAAATCCATTGGCAATATGCGGGCATGCCTGCTGGAGAATGACTAACAGGCTTTAGTAACTGGCGGCTATTGGGCCTTCTTATGTACAAATTCGCTGGCTTCCACTGCATGTCAACTTATAAATGACAGTAAAGGCATGACTTTGTTTCTCTCAGTCAGTGTTAACTTGCATTTGACAGAGCGCTGCGCCTGACGTCTTGTTCGTGTGCTCATGTGGGTGGGTCAGTTCAGGATGCCCGGGTGATGGTTTTAATGTGAGAGTTCAACGAAAGGGAGTTATCAAAAGAGACGACAATACTTTTCACAATTGTTCACAGTGGGATGGGGAGCTTGTGAGATAGGAGGAGAACCAGGAAAGTGCAACTCCTGCAATAACAATACCAGCCAAACGTTCTATGAGGAGTGGTGGGAGATAGTGTCGAAGGCTAGAAAGAAAGATGCAGAGTCATAATGTGACATACCCATAGATATGTGTCTACAGTCTAAGGGCTACTTTAAATGAAAGAACACTTTTAAGCTTACTGAATTTTCTCTCCCCACCCTACTGTGTTGCATGCAGGAACTGCGGAAGTACAAAGAGAATGAGAAGGACACAGAGGTTCTGATGTCAGCATTGTCCGCCATGCAAGAAAAGACTCAGCATCTGGAGAACAGTCTGAGCGCTGAGACCAGAATCAAACTGGATCTGTTCTCCGCTCTGGGAGACGCCAAAAGGCAGCTGGAAATAGCCCAAGGTATATGATGAGGGTGTACTGTAGTGTATTGTACCAAAACAAATGTGCTATACCTTCCATAATCCTAGTTCCCCTCCACCAAACGTCATCATGCATGCACATTCAATACCCCCTAGCCCTAAAACTCCAATGGTTTTCCCTGGACAAGGAAAAACGCCCGGTACTCTTTTGCCAAGATTCAGTCATGAAGAAGTCAGTCACGTTGCAGTGGTCAGATTAGTCTCTAGTCTTAAAAATACACAAAGCACAGAAGTGTTACTGTAATTATTCCAGTAATTTACAGTAGGACTAATGAAGTGAAGCACACACAGGAATTTTCAGAAATGATTGAAGATAGAGATTTTATTAGAAATACTAACTATTTCTTGAAACCCACTTTATGAAACAACAATTTCTTCATACGCAACTGAAAATGTGGCAGTGGCAGATGACAGAAACCATGTCCAGTAATTAGTCAGAAGAAATGAATCTAATATATATGTGATGTCTTCCTTCCCAGGTCAGATTCACCAGAGGGAGCAGGAGATCGCAGATCTGAAGCAGAAGATCGCAGAGGTCATGGCTGTGATGCCCAGTCTGACGTACTCCACAGACGGTGGAAGTCTCAGCTCCGTGGCTCCACATTACTCCTCCAAATTCATGGACAACAGCCCCTCCTCCCTCGACCCAAACGCCTCAGTCTACCAGCCCTTGAAAAAGTGACCAGTACACCCCATTTCCTCACACAGGAACTGAGGACACGGACTCTTTTTGTTTTGATTTGTTTGTCTGTTTCTTGTCTTTTTTAGGCAATCTCCAATTATGTTTTTAGGTAACCCCTGACAAATTTTGCACTGTTGTGTGGGCTGTACAAACAGTCGCAGAGATGACAAGAACACAGATGCACATTTATAGAAACCCTCCATAATTATTTTCAGCCTTGTGTTGGTTTTCAGGGTTGGTTAAAGGGTGTTTTGTATAAAAAGTATGTTGAGTTAATAGACAGTGTTATATGGCGTCTTGACAGTTGGCATAAGAACCAAGTCAAGTTAATATCTATACTGTAGCCCTTAATCACATTACAGTCTGAAAGGGCTCCACATTTCACAGGGAAACAACCCCTGCACCTTATCCTCCAATCATATGCCCCCTATATGTTACGTGTAGACCACACATTTGTTATGTTTAATTAATGATCTTTATGAACTGAACTACACATTTCCTGCATACTGAATGCAGCCCTTTTCTTCCCTTTCTTTCTTTCAAGACACCCCCTGTTTGTTATCCTCCAATCAGGAATCACTTATACCATATCCAATCAAGAACACCACCCATACCTTATCCTCCAATCAAGACACCCCATATACAGTACCTTATCATACTTTCAAGAAGCCACCCTATACTTCCTATAGTATACACCTCCCTATTATTCTATAATTGGGCTAGGAAAATCTCCATAGAAAACCACTTGAAAAATATCCTTTGAACGGGATTTCAAAGGGAAGCATTCCAGGGTGGCTAGCATGTTTTGTGCGCAACAACATTAGTATTAGACAACTTTAATATCTTACCAAGCAAACAGAATATTGTATGATATACTAACTAAACAGTATTAACAAAATTGGCTCAGTATAGCATATGTCACAGTCCTCCATCCAATACATTTTCACTCACAAACAGGTAACGTTTTATAGCAATTGACAGGGCTGGGCGGTATATCGACTTTGTATGGTATACTGATATATTTTCAAACTAGATAGTTGAGACAATACTGTTTATACTGATATAGGTTTAAGTTGCATTAAATAACCTGCATCTTCCATAAAGCTATCATCCGCCGCACACCCCCTTCCTCGCTCACAAATTATCCAGCAACCTATATTATTGACCTACTGTAAAGTACAGTGTCTATCGAAACAATGCCGGTCGACACTCTAAACAGTGCCAGCCGGCACAGCCGAAGACGTGGTTTGTAAAAGGACAAATAATGCTTCTTGGAATAAGAAGAATTATTTGAAATAATTTCTTGGAAATATTTTGGATTTAAAAGATCAGATGAGCATCAAAACCATGCCATCTGTTGGCTATGCCATAAACAGGTTGCATCCAAGAACTGTTTAAATGTGTAGGCCTATTTGCACAGCTGTGTGTTTTATTAAGCAGGTGAGGAAAACCTGTAATTGTTTTATTTTGATCAGTCTTATAATACAAGTGCTTGTGACATCTCACATAACCTATGCGGAAGTAAACATTTATCAGACTTCGTAAAATATACTATACAGAATACTGGCTATTGCCATTCAGACTAAAAATATCGGGATATATTTTTGGTCCATATCGCCCAGCCCTAAATTGACAGTTTAATTATGGCAAGACAACATCTGTCCATACCTGATAAAGTGCTTACTGCATTTTGGACTTGAGAGTAAAGTGTAAAGTAAAAACCCTCTGCAAGAAAGGTGAATGTAAAAGTACTAGGCTTTTCATGTTTTGATGTCTCCATAACTTATCAGTGTTTGATTATGAACACATTTCAGTTCAGTTTTAGCTGATGTACATTTTCTTCTGTAGTAGTGACGTAGAACAGATAGACTTTTGACTAGTTCTTCAGATTGTTTTGAAACTGTGGTGTGCTTTAAACTCTTGATGCTGGTTTATGATGCATTTCAAAGTAGATGAAGATACTGTACAGTATATGTCCTCTAATTAAGCTTGTGATTTATTTGACCTGGCACTGCCAAAATTCAAAACCATACACTCCCTTTGGACCAAATTAGAACTTGTTAGGCCATATTATTCATGGGATTTAATGATGTCTAGGTAACAGATTGTTACTTGTTTGCAATTTAACAGTGCCTTGCAATTTCTCTTTTATAAGACAAAGAAACTATATACTTTCCAATCCTGGGTTCTAATGCGTCAAAACCTTAAGGTTTCCTCACGCTTTCTTTTAATTAGCTTGTATTTTATTTGTATTAATGTATTTCCATCCAGATTAACATGTTACCCTAGATTCCACATCAGACATATTCGGTTAACTTACTACAACCATTTGTCTCGAGGGAAAAACTATTGGAAAAGGGAAAACTTTTGGACATTGGCACGTCATTTTGTGGTGACAGTCTGTGTGCCAAATGATAACCAAACAAATGTTCTGTTATCATGCCCTAGATTTGGCATTTAATTGTTTACAATAATGTAATGCTGAGGAATGTTTTTCTTTATTTAGTTCTTAAGTGCCAAGTGTTGATGTTTGGCTCACTCTCATAGATGTAGTTAGTACAATGTTTTCAGAAGAGTATTATTGCTTTGTCATATTTGGATGGTGTTCTTGTGTTTACAAGGTTGTAGGTGGATTATGGTAAAGCAGTAGGCATTCAGGTGGATTGACTGTGTTATTGCTCACATTTATTTATTAAAGAGGTGTTCTCTTTTGTGGCATTCCCAGATGCTGAGCATCCTATTTGGTTTCTCTCCAAACCCTGTTCCACACTTTCAAGAATAAGGGGGATGGGGGCAGGGGGTGGGGTCTATTAATGTGGCCCACTTGGGAAAAGTTTTATCCTCGAACTGTATGAGTTATTATATTGCCTACTTGGGAGAGATATGTTGCTGAGGCATTTATGTAGTCCTTAATGTTTTAGACCAGTGTGTATGAATAGAAGAGCGGAATGCGCTTGGTTTTTTATCCTTTGGTTGTACAACAGTGTTGATTTTCTTAGTCAAAGTGCTGTGCCCGTGTCCTCTATGAGGGGTGGAAGTAAGTCCTCTCACTTTGAACATTACAATTAAACCAAGTATGCTGGTGGCAATGCAAGCCATTGAAAGGGTACTCGTCTTAAATGTTTTGTGTCTCCACTACAATTTCTTAACCTTAAGATGGCCCTCAGGACATTTAAAATATGTATAGTTACTATAAATAACTATAGTAACTAGTTAATATCAATATTTTAGTACTGCACCGTGCATACGATATCAAATACATTTGATTTCAATGTTGGATGGAGAGATAAACCTATGATCACTAGATGGCGCAGTTGAGAAAATCAGTGTTTGCCATGCAAAAGCATCCACAGTTATTGCTTAACCCTCCTACTGTACTGACCCAACGCACAACCTCTTTGTGCCAGATAGAAGGCACCCATTCTTAACAGCTTAAGACAGACATATGATCATATGTGCACTGCACTGTTGACAACGGCAAGGTTAAACATATATTTTTAAACTTCTGTTAAAAGTAAGGTTAAAATTGAGGACTGTTTACTTTTTGCTAAAAATTACAACGGAAAAGATTGAGTAGTTACAGGTAGCCGAAGTAATCCGAAGTTTTCTTCGTATTAGGCCTCCGTTGTCGCCACCCAATGCCTGCGGTTCAAATCCAAGTTCACCCCCGTAGACAAGTCAACAGCATTCCTTCTGCAAGAAGACTGCCTGGAAAACCGGGAAGATAATCGACCAACATTACTACCGCTTCTGCGTTTAAAAGACGGGGATGGATGCCTTGAGGTCTGCTGGACGAGCCATTATACGAAGTCCACGTCTGGCTAAACAGTCATGGAATGCCAGCAGACATACAAGTACGTTTATTGTGTTGTTGATGTGCAGTACAGTAGCCAACTGTAGTCGTGTTACTTCGTAATATTTTGCAACTGTCATGGGTCTCCTTCTCAACTCCCTGACCTGATGCCTGCCAAACCAACAGTTATGCCGTACTGTTACAGTACTTGACACTGTTTTGATTAATTGTTACAACGAATACAGTTACAGTAGCCTACCTGACAAATACCAATATTCCTAAAAGTCTCTGAAAAGTGCACTTTTCTAAAATTCTTGATGTTTTGTGTTTTCAGCGAGAATACAGCATGTTTTATACGGGCACTTATTGTCTAGCATACTGTACAGTAAAGTACTGTTAGTACAGTAGATTCAGAGGCCCCTTGGTGAGCCCTGTCAGCAGTAATATGTGAGGGCTGCCTACTTGTACTGATAACCTTGACAACAAGCCTGAAATGTCACAGGTCAGTGTTCAACTTCAGGCTGATATAACCATCAATCAATCAATCTTTATTTATATAGCACTTTTCATACAAATTAATGTAACGCAAAGTGCTTCACACTAAGAAGT
>JAODUG010000003.1:2763861-2779832 GCA_027564795.1 Aphredoderus sayanus | reverse complement strand
TAATTAATAAATAAATAAATACACACAGCAATGCCAATTGAAAAACACACAAATCATACACAATCAGATGGCGCCGCGGCCAAAAACGATATTTCTGAGTACATTACGAGGGTTAGACTGACAGCCTGTTGTTGATGAGAAACACATTATAGGGAGAGGGCATTACTGTGCTATTTCTGATAGGAGCATAGTCTCATTATATGTAATTTAACTGGGTGGCTGGAAACACTGGTCAGAGATCAATTACAAATTCTCAAATCAATAAATCACACAATTCTGTGTGGCTGGCCTTTGCGTGCCCAGCAGCTTGCCAGATGCCATAAATGGTAGCTCCTTCCTTGTTCGCCGCCCATCCGCACACATAGGTTTGTCTTCAGCCAAGAGGCTATAAGCAATCCAGTTTCATGTTTGGACACATGCACAGATTACACAAGCAGTGGTCTAAACACATGCACATGACACACATGCACACACACATCTGGCTCAAACCCAGTAGCTTCGACACATGAGCAGCCCATTTGCGTAGAAATAGGTCAACGCTTTGCCACAGCAATCCTACATCTCTTCTGTTCTGTCTCTCTCCTGCTGATTACCAACTGATTTCCTGGTCGTGGTTCTCATCAGAAATTCCTTTTAATGTGATCAATTTAGTCAGTAGCCTGTAGCAAAATACAGTGGCCATATTGTTTTCATCTAGCTACAGGGTCTATAGACAGGGTAATACAGTCATAGCAATAACTGATTCTGTTTTTCTTGCATATGCCTCTATCTTTGTACTTATGTATAAATGCTGTTATAAATTTTACCATCAGTTGTTATCTTACATGTTACCCACGTACACACATTTATACAATGCTGCTATTGTATTATTTATTATTATTATAACGAACAAGAAGCCTATACTAAATGATAACATGCAATATATACATGCACTAAAACATTTATTTTCCATGTTAGCTGACATCTATACATTATTTACACACATTATTTAGTTTGTCACTGCTTCGTTATCTGTCTGTAAGTCTACAACTGTAACACGTCAAGCGTGAGTGCAGGCGCTGAACGAAAGTAAAAAGGCGAAAAGCAGACAAAACTCAAAAAATAGGCCGTTTAATAATATAAACATAAAATACAAAAGAGACGTGCAACGGTTTAGCGGTTCAAAACAGAGGAATCACGTAAACACAAAAACCCACAAGGAAACAATGCCCAAACCCAAACCTAAATACAACACTAAACACCCAGGTGAAACCTATACGTAATCAACCCAGGTGCACGTAATGTCCGTGAGTGCGTGGAAGTCCTGCCGGCAAGACAGGACCCTTACAACAACAGTGCACAATTCCTTATACCATATTCTGATATTCTTGTATCCCTATGTCTTTGGCCTTATATTCGTATATCCTTTATTATTATAATAACAACAGCATGTCGAAGGGTTAACCTAGTTATACATACAGTACAGTACCTCTTAACAATTCATTAAATCCTTAAAATATAAACATACTGTCTAAATATCCTTATATCCTTGAATCATTATATCCTTAGAATCACTACCAGAGCACTATCAGGAATATTTGAACATGGTGACATGTTTAGTAAAATCTCTCATCTGGAAAGGGTTTAGAGAGGTTACGATATGTGATGTATTGTATGTCTTTGATATGGTACTATTCAACAGTCGGCCAGGTATCACTAGGGGCAGATCTGCCAAGGTTTCTGATCTCGCCAAATAAATTGTATATGCACTTCATTGTGTGTGGCTTGAAGCGACCGATGTTGGAGATCGAGCCTCAGCCGCCTCTCTCTCTCTCTCTCTCTCTTATTGAGCACCCCTCCTCTCTCACTCATCCCTCTTATCCTCGGGTAGGCATGCCCCCCCTCACCTACCCTACCCACATTGTTTCATGTGCCAGCCTGCAGGGTGTCCTGGGAAGGCGAAGTAGGTGTGTGTGTGTGTGTGTGTGTGTGTGTGTGTGTGTGTGTGTGTGTGTGTGTCTGTGATGGGGGGTGTGCATGCATGTGTGTGTGTGAAATGTGCATATGCGTGCGTGCCTGCGCGTGAGTGTGTGTGTGTGTGTGTGTGTGTGTGTGTGTGCGCGTGCACCTGATGCCAAATGGAGCTAAAGCTACATTAGCTGTGCAGGCATTCAGGAGCGCTCTCTGCTAGACATCTATATTACTGCTCATCTCCAATCTTCCTCCTGGACTCATACTGACCTCTTCATCACATGCGGATGTAGTCACATGTTAAACAGCTATTCAGCTAATTCCAAAGAATGACAGAAATTCTCATTCCTTCGAAATGATGTGATCTGGCATTCGTCCACACCTTCAGACTGCGTGGGCAGGTGACTGAGAGCACTGGGGTGAGGGTTGTGATATTTGTGTCAGGAGTTTACTCAGTGGTAGGACTGTCCTACCCTACCCATATGACTGTGTCATCACAGTTCATACTGTTTCGTACTAAAAACCATTTGAGAGCTCTGAGTTAACCACATTTCTGAGTTAACCACAGTGTTAATGAGCATTATCGAATTAACTCAGCACACATGAAGGAAACAAATTAACCAGCCATTTTCTTTTCTCTCCTATACTCATTGTAAAGAACCTCCAACATTGAATTTGTCAATATGAACTAGAATGCTTCTCCAATTGTGTGTATTGCCTTTTAGGTGTACGTTTAAAAGAGCAGTGCTGTCATCCCAAAATAGTTCAGGCACAGGTCACCTCCAAGCTACACTGTTCTCTTTCAATAATGATCATATTATATTACAATATATACAGTATATTTATATAAACTGCTGTATATATTACATACTAATGGAAGACAAATAGAAACTTTTAGCTTCCATTAATCAGGACTAGCAGCCTGTACACTGGCTCCCTGTGGCAGACTTTCCTTGGTTTCTTTGACTCATATGTAGAGAGTGGACAGGGTGTAGTGCTGTCTTGTGACAGACGATATTAAATCAATGAGTGCCGGTTCAAGGTCAAGATTATAACTTTAATGGAATCCACCATAATGAACAGTAGCTTTTTGCATTGCTGTTGCTAATCACTGTACAGAAACATAACAGCCCCAGAAACAGGCTCAAGAAGCTACAGAGTTTTAAATCTTGAATTAGAACAGTAATTTGCTACAGATTGAAATTGATTACCCTATTAGCTCCTGTAGCAGATTAGCCAAGGCTGCATGGATGAAGTAACAGTATCTCACATTTATCTTTTTGTTTATTTATTGTGGAAAATAGGTTTGGGTAATTATGCTGTTTGTCACTTGTGTTGTGAGTGGTATCAGCGGGAGTATCATTTTCAACCATAAAAACTCCATAAAACTCCCAGACTCAAATGAAACTGAGGAGATTTGTTACTTCAGTCCATCTGAAACCTTTCTAAAACATTTTAAATTACACCATAAATTTACACCACAAATGAATAAACACTTTGACATAGTCAGTAAAACATGCAACGTCTGGGAGAAGTTTTGATACATCTGGCAGAATAGCCACACAACAATAATAGCATATAAAAAGTTAAGGTGAAAGGTGTCAGTTTACACATTTAACCTCAACTTTGAAAGACCAAAATCACATGATTCATGGCAAAGTCATATTTTCCACCGTGGACATTGGGTAGACTTCACCTCACCAAGAAGAGGACAGTGACCTCACCATATATTTCTGGATTTCTGTCTAAAAATACATGTCTGATTTAAAAAGTCTGAGGTGGTAGTTGTGTTTCCTGTTCTGTACCACTTCCGTGATTTAGCCTACTGTTAATGACCTTTAATAGCAGCATATTAGCAGAAGTAAAATGATGCTGTGTCTGGCGGTATACTGCTATTGATCACAAGGTAACAGGTCTAATGCTTGCTAAACCAGTTTCTCACCACTAGAGTAGATGTAACTGTTAAAGTGTGTGTGTGTGTGTGTGTGTGTGTGTGTGTGTGTGTGTGTGTGTGTGTGTGTGTTTGTTTTGCCAGGCCCAGTGAAGCCACTAGCAATGCAGCTGTAACTTTAGTTGGTCAGTGTACCATCAAGTAATTCATCACTAGCTCTCTCTAATTTCATGTCCTCCTCTCCCTCTCCTACATCTATGTATCAATGTACCTATCATTCTACCAGTCTATCCATCTACATATCGATCTGTCCATCTATTTGTCTTACAGTATTATCTATCTATCCATCTATCTAACACTCTCACTCTCCCCTCTTCCTTTACTCTTTTCTCTGCTTCTCTTCTGCTCTTCTTTCTCCTGCCTACAGTAAGGGTGGGCTGAAAGAGGTTGGGGGAGGAGCAGAGGGGGAGGGTGGGCGAGAGGGGGAGTGGAGAGGATGGTGTGTGTTTCAGTTCTGCTGAATGTGTTCATGTATGAAAGGAGAAGTGCTTATTTTAGGATGCTCACGTGGGTGTACACACACACTAACACGTGCAGGCACAGACACTGAAAGACAACAGACACATTTGGTCATGGACATACACATATACCTGGATACATAGGCTTCTTGCATGGACACAAGTGCACACACACACACACACACACACACACACACACACACACACACACACACACACACATACATAGATAACTGTGTAAAACATTAACACAAATCAACACATCCAGTCTCAAAGATGGAGGCACACACACAAACACACATATGGAAGTAAGCACACCCAGATGAGAGCGGGTGGAGTGTATATAGGATATATTTTCTTAGTTTTTGTTTAACCTGTGTTGTGTGTGAGAAATGTAAATAAGCTTTTCTCTATACCTGTACCCTCTATATGCATTATGTGCAAGCAAACACACACACACACAACCAAAGAAAACAGGACAAATATACTGTAGATGGACTGTCTTTCTCTTTCTCTTTCATTTTTGATAACGCTGAGTGAGAACATTAAAGACATTTAATGTGCCTTTACCAGTTAGTGATACCTCTCAAATTACAGTAACACATTGGTGTCATAGTGTGCCATATTGATATTTGTCCTGTAATAAGCTGTTGTCATGGTGATGTGGTCATCATTTATTCAGTGGAGGCATTGGGTATGTGTGTTATGTGCACATACAAAAGTAAACGAAATAAAAAGACCATAAAAGCTGCTGTAGGTAGGATTTGAGAGATGCAACAGAAGCTGTAGCTAAAGAAGGAAAGAATAATTCGACAACACAAACCCTTCCCCTTCTCCTCTGCTCAATCACTCTGGAGCCCGTTGATCTGCCATTGCAAAGCACCGCTGACAAACCAGTTGTAGCTGTGTGCTTGCATTCACAGGCAAGGTAGATTTGAGGAACCAATCAGGCAAAATCAAAATATCTAGGAAATCAAACCAGAGCAGATAATCTCACAGAACATTTTACTCGCTGATAACTGACTTAACTACATTTATAACTCTAAAATCCTAACTACAGCACCTTTACACGTCAAGCAGTATATTCAGATGAGTAGCAAAAATTATCAATGCATCATAGGGAACTCCCAAACTGTCACTATTTCTCAGTTTATTCAATATTAGGGGTTTTGGAGGGTTTCTATTCTGCACCAATACACACACAAAGTCCTGTGCTGTCATCAGGGGATTTCCCCATTTTCTTGTCCAGTATTTGTGTAAAAGGGGAGGTCAAAAGGGAAAGTGAAAGAAAGACAGACACTGACATATAATGTTATCTCTTAGTACCAGTCCAGATGAAGCATTAGTTGGAAAGTCCCCTATAATTCCCAGAAACTACATAGTGACTTGAATCTCTTCTCTCTTGCTTTCTCTTTGTTATATGCGCAAGAGAGGAACACTCACAACTTCCTGATTTCTTCAATTAGGATAGCTAAACAATGAAACTCTACCCACTGGATAACTGTACTATTAATATACATTTTACAGTCAGAATGAAGGTCTATTTTATTTTATGAATATCTATTATGCAAAGTGTTTAAACCACACCTCTCACATAGTTATTTAATTATTTTTAGTTTATAGCTAATATTATTAGTGATTATTGTAATATTTTGGAGTTTTCTCTGGAAACAGGAAATGTGTTGCCAGTAGCCCGACTTTTTACATTTCATAAGAATTTAACCTGGAAATGAAACTATAGGGCCTAGTATAGCAAAGTCTTTAATGATAATTTTGTTACAAGTGTTCAAATGGCAGCAAATGATTTCCCACATGAACCACCATGTTACAGTAATCATAGTATTATTCAGTCAAAATCAAATGTATTATCTCTATGCTATATGTTGTGCTTGTGTTGAGGCACCCCTCAAATTCTCTGTGCCACTGTTGTTTGGCCCCACTCTGAGCATTGAACCCATGCTCCATGACTAGCCAAAGCTAAAGTAATGATTTTTCTTCTGATATGTACTTTTCTGTACTCATCTGGCATGGACATCTGTCAGCTTACGGAAAATGCTAAGTCATATGATAGCTATTGTCTCTCTAAAAGCAATAGCAATCAGTGTTATGTGAATGGGCAGCCTTGTACAACACAGCTAGGCTTTGATAAAAATATGATTTTATGTAACTCAGTGTTAAGATTCATAAACATTAAAGAGAAACACCCTTTTATGTTTGAAAAACAATTTAAATTGTTGGCTGGGAGGAGTTAGTCTTGTAGCATAGCAACGGTGGTGCCAGCCGGCCAGCCGAGGTGGGAGAATGAAGTGCTCTTGTTGGGGCCTGGAACATTGCATTGGGGCAGTTCTCTTTACTGCCTTGTAGGCCAACACCAGTGTCTTGAATTGGATGCAGGCTGTAATGGGGAGCCAGTGGTGGTTTGGAAGAAGGCGGTTACATGCAGCATGTTGTAAGGGTCTGGTAGGGCACACTGGTAGTCCGGTTAACACAGTTGCAGTAGTCCAGGCGGAAGATCACTAGAGCATGGATCTTTCTCTCACCCACCCCCCACAACTCTCCCGCCATCTCTATCCATCTGCTTCTATGTTGCATTAGCCCTTAAGCTTTACTTGTGATGCTCATCCATAGAGAGTACATGCCGTGGACAAAAGTCTCTTTGGAAGATAGAACTCTTGTTTTGTGTGCAAGCCTAACACCCAGAAATGCATACAAAGCCTCATTGACTATTGGCATATAAAGAGAGAGACTGAGAGAGGGTGGGGATGGATCACATTGTGTCAAAGTAGATATCTGTTGGCTGACATGAAATTCGATTATGAATATTCCAACTGGAAATCACATCTTTGTGCTTTCACCAAAACAGTTCAAGGAAGCAGCAATGGGATAATAAACAGACAACCTATGACAAAAACCAAACACATATACACACAATACTGTACCAGCATTTCTAAAGGTTGTCAAAGCCACCTGAATCCACACACACCAGAGAAGCACCTTGTGAAGGCAGGGAAACACCTTTACACACTCTCACACTCATGGGAAACACCTAAGATATTCAGGTGATTTCCATCAGGGAAAATAACAGCTCCTATCTTCAATGAATGTATGTTTGTTTAGGGGTGTGTGTGAGTGGACGTCATTATTGTGTGTTACACGGAAGTGTCAGACCTAACAGTCCAGAGGACGTCTGTACCACCTCCTCGCCTTGTGCCCTTAGCCCCACACATCCACACGGGCCATCACAGCTGTGTGAGGGTGGAATGCTGCTGTTTATGTGCCTTACACTCCCTGTTCCTGATGTTTCATGACAATGTTTCCCTTATATGCACATTTCACACACACACATGCATGCACACCCCCCATCACAGACACACACACACACACACACACACACACACACACACACACACACACACACACACACACACAGAGCCACAAACCCACATGCGGACCGTGGCCCGTGTGACTCACTGGCCTCCAAACCGGCCTTCATCGAGCACTGACGCCATCTTCACCGAAACACAGAGAAAGGAGCAGTTTATTAAAAAAAACTCTTCCAATCTGAAAATCCTTGGCCGTCCCGTTCTCCAAGAAGCTCTTACCTCAGGCCATGCTGAAGAAGCCCATTCACAGGGGAAGATGGCTGAAGGAGACGTGAGCCAGCGTGCCAGGCATTCCACAGTACACAGTGGACACATTATTATGACAAGTTACAAGGCTGTCCAGCGTCATATGTATGTGTGTGCGTGCGTGTGTGTGTGAGAAGACGATGCTTCATCGCTGTGTCTGCAGCATAGAATGAGTAACGTTGAGTGAAAAGGTTTTTAACACAGTTAAGTGTTGTAGGCTGCTACATCACACACACATGACTAGATTATCAATCTACATTGACAAAGTCGAAGTTCCATCTTGGCTCTGGGGTCAAACATTAACAGTTGCCTAATAACCCATCTATTGATCTAAATAATACTTGTAGGCTACCCTTAAAGACATGTATTCCAAGAGTCTGACGATTGGAACGAATGGTTACAGAACTGATTGATTTCAGTCAGTGCACATTTAAGTTGTTTCATTTATGTCTTTTGACAAGTTGCTGAGAGAAAGCAATCTGTCGGGAAGCGTACAGTATTGGGTCGACATATATGTCGGGCATGTTGTTGACATGCGTAAGCGAATAAACCCAGTTAAGAAGGATGATGAAGCACCTTAACACTTAGAATAATTGTCTACTGCCAGCCACAGCTAACGTGCTGTGCATGTAAATTGCATGTAAATTCCCTAAATGACGTTCCACTCTCAAAAATATAATTCAATGGATAATAGTTAATTGTTAAACCACCATTGACCATTTCATGTCAGGAAGGTTGGACCATAGTTTAACAGCATGTGATGGGGTGAAAAGAGAATACAGGGGGTCTTTCGAAGGGCGGAGGAAAGTCAAATTTCTGGCCGTGATTGGACAGAGCTTGGCAGACCACGCCCACGGGCGTAACTCTGGGTCTATCTTGAAGCGTTGCGTTCAACCAGTGAACAGTTTAGTGGGCTTTTCTCTACCAGCGCGACAGGTTGACTTGCGGAGGGAAGGAGACACTATTTGCTGAAAGAAGAAAAACTGTTTAATCGTTTCACCGGTGGATTCATAACTCGCCCTGGGGTTGGATTAACTTCAAGCCACTTTTTTAGTTTTCCTTTTTAATTTGCTTTAGAAAAACATCGAAAACAATGGGATCCCAGTCATCTAAGGGAGACGTGGCCGTCGACGGCACCGCAGCCGCCGCCGATGCTGCAGCTGTCAAAACTAATGGACAGGTAAAGTCGACTGGTCGCACGGTCTTCGGCCGTTTATTCTTTAACCAACACTGATGAAATTACTGTATTTTACATTTATTGAGTAAAAGCTGTAGTAGGCCCACAATTTGGTCACCGTCGACATTAATTGATCGATTTGGAATTTTAAGATGCGATTGTCAGACGGTGCTTGCCTCCTTTTGGTAATGGTCATTTTAGGTTTATTGTAGAGTAGTGGACACGTGTTATAAATCTGAAATGATCGGTGCCGGGATGTGTCTCCGATACAACATAAACCGTTAAATGTTGAATTCGAACAATGTAGGGTTATTGTATTATTGCTGCATGTGATTGTGGGTGGGTTTATCAGTTTTGGTAAACCAAAGCCCCCCGCAATGTGTTTCTCTGTGCCATGGAGAAGGGGGAGGGGGACCCGTGCGCGCACGTAGGCGAGCTATTCCTCATGTATTAAATAGTAGCTAGTTGTTGCATTGCCACCTATTGTGCATGTATCTAGTCCTTATTTGTGTGTGTGTGTGTGTGTGTGTGTGTGTGTGTGTTTGTAACAGCGATATTTAAATGAACACATTGATTGAGAGTCTGACTGGACACTGGCGGCTTCACAGATACATGTAAACCATAATTACCAATGTATAAATCAAATACAAGGTGTTGTGTATATTTTTACAGTAGGTCACGAATTGCAGACATCAGCTATGTGGATTGTATTCGAGAACAGCATAATGTAGTTTTTATTTCGATATTTCATCAATGAACCTCTGTCTTTTCTTTGTTGAGAGATGATCTGTCTGTCTGGTGTCTGATGAACCTCGAGTAGTCTAGACTGTGTTGCACGACTGCCGCCTGTCGTTTCTGAGCAATACTACAAGGCGTCGCCTCTAACCAACCAGGCGACACGGTGGTTAATTGATGAGAAAGACGACGTTTTCAAATCAAAATAATAACTCCTACACGCCATAACGGGTTTTTGTGGCAAATTGTATGACATGTAGCATTTTCAAGGAGACAAAACCAATTGCCTTTTCTTTTTCAAGATTGGCCCCTCCAGAGCTTGTGAGACGTTTTGTAATTAATATTTCCCACCTCTTTCAGGAAAACGGTCATGTGAAGACCAACGGCGACGTTTCTGCTAAGGCTGAGGGGGAAACCGCTGCCACCAATGGCTCAGCTGAGGCAGCTAAGGAGCCTGAAGCTGGAGCTGAGGGCGACGCCATCGAACCGGCGCCTGCCGCCGATGGCGAGGCAGAGAAGCCAGAGGGCGAGGCTGCCGCCAAGGAGACCCCCAAGAAGAAGAAGAAGAAGTTCTCTCTGAAGAAGACCTTCAACTTCAAGCTGAATGTGAAGAAGAGCAAGAAAACCACTGAGGTCGTGAAGGAGGAGCCAGCCGCCGCTGATGCCACCGCCGCTGCCACCACGGAGGAGAAGCCCGCAGAGAACGGCGCGGCGGCGGAGGAGAAAAAGGAGGAGGTGAAGGAGGTGAAGGAGGAGGCAGTGGCAGCCGTCGTGGCCCCTAAGGCTGAGGAGGTGCCAGCTAAAGAGGAGGCTCCCAAGGAGGAGGCTAATGAGCTGGCTGCTCCAGCCCCTGAAGCTACGAAACCAACAGAAGAGAGTAGCTCGACCCCCGCTCCCTCTGAAAAGAAAGAGTGATTGTATCTTTAGCTCACAATGAACTGTGTGAACTGTTTTTCCAGAGAGAGAGAGCGAGAGAGAGAGAAAGAGAGAGAAAGAGAGAGAGAGAGAAAGAAAGAGAGAGAGAAAGAGAAATTTAAGAGTATATATATATATATTTATATATGTGTATATGTATACATATGTATGGATATATGTAAATATATACACATGTATATGAGAGACTCCTTCGACGTGCCACTTTCGTCATGGTAAACAAGACGACAGACTAGATTCACTAGATTCACTTCCCTGGTTTCTGCTCAACATCTGGACCATGAATTTTGCGTTTTAATAGGCTAAGGGTCGGTCGCGATGCAGAAAATGGATTTAACGCGTGGAGTGCAAGCCGGCGATGGATGGAGGGGAGGTGGGGGGAATGAAAGCATCTCTGACCTAAACATCGACTGCTCAAGATGCCTCATTCTGCAGCAACAACGATAGATAAGAAAATAGGATGCCACCACCACTTGAAATGACTGTTTAATATAAAAAAAGAAATCGGAAATTAAAAGACTTGCCAGCTTTTTACATTCCTATATTTTAACCCAAATTTGAAGTATTTTGTGGTGTATTATAGAGAACCATCTTAAATTCAGAGAAGCTATGTCTTGTTTGTTTAAAGAAAAAAAAAAACAGGCCAATTTTGATTTTGTTTTTTCTCCAGACTATATATATATATATATATATAAAAAAAGAAAAAAAAGTAAGAAAACACTTAAGCTTGCTATGTTCACTGTTGCAGTTTGAAATGAAGCAGAGTTGTTTATTTGTCGTGTGTGAGCCTGAATCTACTTTGTCTGTAAATACTTTGCATTGATTTCTGTTCTTTATTTTGCTAATGTTGACCGATGTTTCTGGTTTTATTGTAAAGTTGATAATGGTAAATAAATGTTGGTTACCTGCCTGTTAAGGTGTTGCTGTGGTTACTTCTACATTTTACAGTTAAAACTTATGAGCATAGTTGTACAGTAATGTATTGTAATGTAGCTTATTACAATACAAAATCCTTCCATTTGATGTCAGGGTCTTGAAGTCACACACACAGCTACAGTATAGGAAATGAGGCAATTCTTTAAAAAGTATAATGTATCAAGAATGAGCAGTTATTTCTTTTTGAGGTTTAGGAAGATATTGCACTGTACTAAAATATCAGAATTACAGTAATACATAATAAAGTTATATTGACAATAAAATGAAACAGCAATGTAAAATATAATTCCAAAATAAAACATGTCATTAGTGAAATACAGTAGGAGCTATGTAGCTACCATGGCACGTCAATAGTCTAAAATGTTGTAGCATGCCATAAATGAAGGCCTCATTTTTAAATAATCTGACAAGGCTGATGGGGAAGGTGTTACAAAACATAATTTGTATCTAGTCATAATTTCAGTTTCTTCATTACGTTTTGTCATAAAAAAATGCTACATAATAGATTAAAGGGCTGGGACTATTATAAATGGTTAACAGCAGGGTAACAAACATCATGTACTTTCATATAGGATATGGCAAGGTGTATGTTTTCATGCCACCCTAAACACATATGCTCACATTGTGCTGGCTTTCACAATGGGACTTGTGGCTGAGGACAGAGGAAACAGTGATCCACCGCTGGAGCTGGCAGGTTTCCCTTTTTTTAATGACATTTTGAGTACTTTTATGATATCCTGAGACCTAGGCCTAATGATCTGCTGATGTGAACATGCTGATGTGACAAGTTCAGATCAGAGCTATAATTAGACCCAGCCTTCAAATAAGTATTAATTATATAAACAAGCCTCATACATATCTTTGCCTCCTGCTATGGTTCTAGTTGTTAAATATGAAGTATTGCACTTAAGGCACTAAAGGGACTTTAATTAAAGTAAAGCATGTTATTTTATAACCCTTTCCTTCTTAATAGTATGTAGGCTAAACAGAAAGTGGTAAGATATGGTCTGTATGGAACTGGTTAAATGTAGGCTTTCTTCTCAGCTAGGCCCGCATTGATTTGCATTTCATTATGTGTGTACTGTAGGCCCATATTAGGCTATACAAAAGATGATGATTGATGTTGTGTTGACTTGTTTTGTCCATCGTTCTTGTTAGAAGCTGGTTCTACACAGAAAGGCCTATTCGCAGACATACGGTCTTAGGGAGACACTGTGGTTAAATGGGATAGCCTCACAATTGCTCAAATGTGTTTTCCAATTGCATATAATTATTCATTTTCATTGTCTCATAGCCTACACGTTAGGAGGCAATTTAGAAATTTACATTCAGTGTAAAGGTTTATATTATCATCAGAATTGCGTTAAATTATTCATATATCAGTCGTGTTTGTGTTCGTTTTTTTAAATGTGAGATTTACAAAAGATTTTCATTTCAAATACACGCTGTCTGGTTGCTGGCACCATAATCTGCAATCGTGAGCATATTACACAGGCACTACAGATGGGGCGGTGCAGCTCGTCTGATTGGTCAGTCCAGACTCCTGTGCACGAGAACTGCCGGTGGTCTAGGAACTGGGTTGGTAATTGCCGTAAAATGGCGCTGTCTCAAGGAACAAAGAAGAAAGTTTGCTATTATTATGATGGTAAATATATAAACGATGTATTTCGGTTTATCAGTCTCTACATGATCAAGTATCGCCAAGGCGATAATAATCGAAAATTGCATTATTTACTTTCAGAAATCTGTACTGAACGACTGATCAAGTGTAGCAAACGAGCTAGCTTGCTCGGTAGCTAGCTTGAGTTAGATGCTAATGTTAGCCGTTATTCTTGCATTAAGCAGTAAACGATCCACTGCTTGTTTCAGATGTATGTTACCACATCACTAGAAACCGTTTTCTTCGATTCTAACTAGAATAATATATTTCGTTATGATTTCTGAATAATTTGGGTTGCTATTTAGCCGGTGGTAACGTTAGCTGGTGTGTTAACTTGGCTTGAACTTGCTACTGTATCACAGTACTTTACTGTACAGTACCTGTACTGTAGTTCAGTACCTGGTCATCACATTGGACTGCCGCACTTTTCTTGCCTTCTTTGATTAACTGAACTAAATAAACTAAATACATTAACATACGTTAATTAATGAATTAATAATTACAAATTAATCTTGAGCCACGATCAATACAAATTCTGAAATTAATGCGGAAATATTGAACTGTGTTGTTGTCAAAGCAAATGTGACTTTTTACTTCAAGGGGACGTGGGGAACTATTACTATGGCCAGGGACATCCCATGAAACCGCATAGGATCCGCATGACACACAACCTGCTCCTCAACTATGGACTGTACAGAAAGATGGAAATCTATGTGAGTAATTTTACCTCAAAATAAAATCCTGTTGTCCAAACCCAATGAAAATGCTCTGCATCATATAGATAGCATTGCAGCGATCATAGATAAATAAGTGAGAGCCATAGGAGCAAAACATTTAATCAAATGTAAGGACAATAACAATAAATGATTGTAATAGATTAAATTATCCTGAAAACACATGACAGCAGGCAAGCAAAATGGTAAATTATAGTTCCAGTACAGTCTTAATTAATATAATTATTCAATAACTGAATTTATGATGTCATTGTATTTATAGGATAACAGTGAGAGTAGCGTACCACTACTCTGCATGTTTTAGACCTTCTTCTGCTCCAACACACCTGATTCAGATGAATGGATAGTTAGCTGTCTCTGCAGAAACCTGTTCCCGCTCAGGGCATGCAGGGCAGCATTACTTTAGTACTATGAGTGTTGAGCAATGCTGATATAAAGGTTAAGAGAGATCCCAAGCATTATATTTGAGAAAATGTAAGCACTTTATGTGGCATATTTTTGTTTTATTTGGTTATAGGAATGGTAATGGTGCAGTACCACGTATTGGATCATTTTTGTATCTGTGTGTTTCTATATTTAATGCTCCACAATTGGGGAAAAGTGTTTTAAGACATAAAAACAATAAGTCATATGCTACTTTATCCAAACATACTTGCAGTGAGTACAACCCACAATTTTTCATTTGGCGGATTTCAGGCTATCTAGATTGATTCTCACGGCGATGTCAAACTGAAACTGAACATATTGTCCCATGAATAAATCAAATGAAGTAGTGGACTGGTAACACAGTTTTGGGAAAAATGTGATTGTGCACATCTACTTTGCTCACATAGTCTTTTATTTAACCATCTGTTGTCTGTCTCTGTCCCCAGAGACCACACAAGGCCAATGGGGAGGAGATGACAAAGTATCACAGTGATGACTACATTAAGTTTCTGAGGTCCATCAGACCGGACAACATGTCTGAGTACAGCAAGCAGATGCAGAGATGTGAGTGTTGTTTGTCCTAGACATAACTACTTTGCCTCCAGCTACGATGTCTAAGCTTGCCTGTCCTGTGCTCTTCTTTCAGTCAATGTAGGAGAGGACTGTCCTGTGTTTGATGGTCTGTTTGAGTTCTGCCAGCTGTCAACTGGGGGCTCTGTCGGTATGTCCTTCTGTAATTCAACCCTTCTTGTCTCACACACTATCTTCATCCCAATCCTTCACTTAGCCTATACACGGTTTTGTAAATTAGCTATGTATGGTCTTGTCTGCCAAAAGATGTGGCACTAAGCACCAGTAAATCCAACCAAAACAAATGCTTTATGTACATGCACGCCGATTATTTTTATTATATATATATATATATATATATATATATATAAAAATAAATAAATAAATCGGATCTGCCGATTTTCATAGTAAAGCTTTCACAATTTATTTTACAGCTCTATGTAATTTAAATGCAGAGATATTTAGTTTTATATTTACTTATTTTGTAAAAAATATTTTAGCCGCCAGCATTCACATGCAGTCATTTTTAATATGCTTTACGGTAGAAATTATTATTATTATTATTATTAAAGGTACTATATGTAGTTTCGGCCAGCCATCTAATTCAAACTCCACATTCCAAGCAGTTAGGGGGCAGCAAATCACCAAAATGTAGTGGTGTCCACCTGCTATCGTAAGAAGAAGTCAATACATTCACACCCCTCATCCTCATAGCTCCACATTGTAGCATACACCGTATACATACACGGACATACACTTGCAGTTGATCTTGATGGAATTTACAGGTACTCCGATGGAATGTGAAATTATTA
>JAODUG010000003.1:2739939-2751844 GCA_027564795.1 Aphredoderus sayanus | reverse complement strand
GTTTAGCGCCTTCTATCTGCCACAAAAGCTAGTGATTTGGGTCATTCTGACCCGGAGTACATTACGAGGGTTAAGTACGGACCAAACTGAGCAGAAATGTTAAACTTTTAGGCTCATACAACTATTATTTAAGAGTTATTTACGTAATTTGTGTTTGGATTAACACTTAAAATGGATAAATGTTTATTATAATGCAATGAAATGTTTTAGAAACTAAAATTCTTTGTTGCATTAGACTTGTCAAGGTCCTCTATTTTGGCCAGCCATCTAATTCAAAGTCCACATTCCAAGCAGTTAGGGGGCAGCATATCACCAGAATATAGTGGTGTCCACCCATAGAACATAGAATAAATATATATATATAATATATATAAATATATATGCAGTCTATTTACCGTACTTTACAGGGCATGCCTACCAACATTAACCCTCGTAATGTACTCCGGGTCAGAATGATTTGTGTGTTTTTCAATTGTCATTGAGTGTATTTATTTATTTATTAATATTTTTTTTATGTATTTATGTTGATTTTTGTGCCTTTTAACCCTCCTGTTGTCCGCACAGTCGACTACAGTAGGCATGCTACTGTGTGACCACCCTGATCTCGCGAGATATAATTTTTTTTCGATGCGAGAATCAGTCTGGAAAGGCCTGGATCAAGGCCATTGTAGTTCGAGTAACATCTGAACTGTCAAATCAGCGTCGTCGTTAGGTGTGACGACAGAGAAAGCGAGTTTTATCTCAACTGAAGACTAAATCTTCATTGAAAATAGAACAACAGCATTCAAGTCCGTTTTAGACAGAAAATATGTTTTTGCTCTACTCTAACTTGTTTCGGCTATAGTTTAATTTCATACGTCATATGGTTCGTTGGTCAGAGTGGTTGAAGTTACGGTGACAGACAAATATTGTATCTAATCAAGTCACAAGATGTTTATGACAGAAACCGCCCTAAACAAACAGACTCTATGGACAGCATGTCAGGTTAGTAGGCATGCAGGCTTTTCTCTGAATCAGTCAAAACAGCAAGGCACAAAATGTATCTAACTTCATGGCCGTGATAATAGCAAAAGTCTTAGAGTGAGACTTAAACACTTAATATTACAGAATAATCACTTTTATATCAGGCATGATGAATTAATTTAGGCAATATTGTTTTCAATGTTAGTGGGCATATGTTTGGTAAATTAGGCTTGTGTCTAAGATCCTTGTTTATATTTCGGGAAAATGTATAATGGATTAGCCAATATTATAAAATGAATCAATTATCTCTTTTGCAACTATTCTTCTGACTCTGCATTATGTTTCCACCTTTGTCAGTTTTGTGTAAGGAAGAATATTGACAACAGTAAGGAAAGCTGATCTCGTCAAATGAATGGTAATGTGTGAATAACATGAAAATATCATTACAACAGGTTATATGTAGAAAACAAGGTTATATGTTATATGTAGAAAACAAATTTTCCACAGAGCTTAAAGCGGAGGAAAGTTACATGTTAACTATATTGTATGTAAATACTAAATGATATGTGACAGCTTGTTGACTAAGGTATAGGAATTTAGCACTGTAGTGGCATTTCTTTATATAATAAATGGTACATTTGATGATCTGACTCAAATCAAGACCTGTTTATTCTTGGACAACCACCTACCTTATTGGCTACATGTTTTATTTATCTCTGTATGTTATAATTGTAATATTTTCAATAAAAAAAACATTCTAGCTCTTTATTTCCTAATTTACATGTTATTTTAAATAAGCACATATGAAAAGTGTAGCATTTTATTTAACAAGAATTATATATGGCCAGAACAAAGTTCTGCAAAACATATCTACAAAAGTTAAACAGAACCACTCTGGTTACTTACTTGGTTAACATGAAACTATAAATTCACAATGAAGAAAAAACTATAATCGGTGTACATTGAATACTGCTATAGCTACACAGTATGTGGTTATAAATGGCTATAAAATTGAGAGCCTTCATTCCTAATTGAAAATCACATTAAAATTGCCATCTTGTTAATGCAAATTAAGTTACATTTCAAAGTATTAAGTTTAGTAAAAGTTTGTTTCAATACTACACAAAAAAAGTGAGAGTTTTACATTGATGCAGGACAGTGTGGAGTGTGGAGACTGCTCATTTTACGAAATACATTCTCAGCATTAAGTGAGTGATGTTAGAGACACATTCAAAGAGGCATGTGTTGCATAGAGGTGCTTAAACATTCTCATGCTGAACCTGATTTTAGACTACTGCAATTATATATCACTCTCCTCACACTGTCTCATATACCAACATTTAACAGACATGATGGTCAACATAGAAGTGGTTGGTTGGAAAATATATCTAATAAATTAAGCAGTCAATTGAGTAACTCGTATCGGTGACAAAATGCAATTGCTCCATAAACATTCTCAATTAAGAAAAATAGACCAATTTATTTATACAGTGGTGCTCTGTAGATACACACTTTACAAACATAAAAGGTAATATCTAAAACAAGTATTACATTCCAGAAGCATTGTGCAACTGAGGTGCAACAATCCACTTTAGCTCCCATAAAATGCTTTACAACTTGATGGAAAAGTATAGAAGACTGAAATTAAATTTGCGATGGTCTGTCAACATTTGTGCTGCTCAGACAAAGGAAAGCGTGTCCAGAACATTCAAATTTGTTTTAGGACAGTACATGATCATTTTTATTTTCTGAAGTAAATTAAAGTTGTGTATAATATTAAGTATTGATTAAAGAAATCAATGCTAGCACATTACCTTTATTTATTAAAAAATAAAAACAAATAGGCCATCACAGTATAGTACAGTGGATGCCCTCAAAAAAACAAAAAATCTCATACAAAGAATGAGGGGCGCCCCACACACAATTTAGCATTATGCATCCAGTGAATCAAATTGGTTTATATGTTTGACATATGCCATCACCGCATGTACGGGCTTACCAATACTCTATCTATCTTGCCAAGCCCATTCGCATATTGGAAGTAGAATGTGAGAAAGGAATGTGCAGCAAGTAGACTAGGTACAATCTCGCCGCTAAGGACCCTGGGTAGAGTTAAGCTGACCACTGAATTGAGGCTGGATGCAGGTGATCTGAGCGTTGATCCAGTAGTGGTAGCTCGATTGTGTGCTGGTGGTCATTTGGTGCTGTGAATGGGAGGGTAAGGTGAATATGGGGGAGTGTGAAGATGTGTACTACAAGTGCATTGGCCAATCAGGGAACTTCAGTCCTGGTTGGTGAGGGGCGAAGCGCACTCCGCTCCCAGCAAACCCTCCATGTCCAGTTCTGGGCCACAGTGGCAGGAGTGGGAACAGGGTGCATGTTGTGTGTCAGGCAGGCCAGTGGGCTCCAGGTTCTGCTCCAGCGGGAAGTCCGTGGGGGGAGGGGAAGGCGAGTCGGGCACGGGGCCAATGCCTTCTTCCTGCCCGCTGAGGCTCTGGACCTTCTTGCTCAGCTCGTTGCGTTCCACCTTCAGCGCCCGCCGCAGCTTCTCCAGCCGCTGGACCTTCCCCTGGAGTGCCTCGAACTCACGGTCCCGAACGGCTTTCTGGGCAGAAAGGCACCAAGTGCTGGTTCAGCAGCCAAAAAGCATTAGTTAGACCTTACCAAGAGCTTCCTGTGGCAACACACTCACCTCCTCTGCCATCTCCAGCAGAGCCTTGTTGCTGCTCTCCCACCTGGAGCGATACATAGTCGTCTCCTTCTCCAGCTTCTTGATTTTCTTAGTCATCTGAGGACATGCAGGAGCCGAGATTAACCAGACTGAGATGTAAGTGCAATGCCAGTCTCCTATACTCACTCACATACACACGCATGCACGCACCTTCTCCATCTCTTGTTTGAAGGTGGTGAAGACCTCGTTGCTCTTTGACAGTGTTGCTTGGAACTCCTCAAACTTCTCTGTATATAATGACAGCTGTCCAGGAGACAAAGAGTCTAGTTTATGTATTTTTGACAGACACCCAAGTTAAGCAGTAATTGTGCAACTCAGAATAAAACCAGCACACACTTGGGAGCATTCTGAATCAAAATTCACAGCAGTGAAACAGCTCACCTGTTGTTTGAGGTGCACTTCCTGTTGTTTCATCAGCTCACACATCCTCTGAGATTCCACTGCCTCCTTCAGCAACTGCAGAAGACCAGCCGACAATGAATAAAAACAGGCAATACCTATGCTGGTGCTACTATTCTGCATCACGTGTGCGTTGTGTTAATTTACAAAGTCTTTCTCTCTGTCGTGGCGTTCCTCAGACTCCTTGAGTAGCTCTTGGGCTTGGTGGAGTTTGGCATCCACAAGCTGCTGCTGCAGGTCCTTGTGTTTCACCACCTTCTCTATGTGCTAGAGAGGGAAGGGGGCGATATACCATTAACTTTAAACTTGAGCTCTTAATAAGCACGTATTAACTCGAGTGAAAATGTTAAACAAATGCATTGTGGGTTGTTATATACAGTAGTTTAGTAGTTTGCTGCTATATACAGTACTGTGCAAAAGTTTTAGGCAGGTGTGAAAAAATGCTGCAACTAAGAATGCTTTCAAAGATATAGTTTATTTTTATAAGTTTACAAAATGCGAATTGAGCAAACAAAACAAAATTATACTCAGGTATATTATCAAACAATTACACCAAACGTGCTAATGATATCCATTTCACATTTAGGTTAAAACACAGTAATTAAATGAAACAAACAGCTGTGTAAGAGGCTTAAAACTGTGTGAGGAACATCCTCACACTGCTACCAAGGTGAGGTTGTAGAATACAGTTTCATGTCACAGGTCATATACCATGGCAAGACTGAGAACAGCATTAAGACACAAGATACTTGAGTACCTTGCAAGTTCTGCATCAGCAAGGTCTTTCCAAGACAAAGGTTTCAAAGCAGACTGGATTTCAAGATGTGCTGTTCAAGCTTTTTTGAAGAAGCACAAAGAAGCTGGTAACGTTAAAGATGTAGTGATCAGCCAAGGCAACTTGGCAGAAACCAGTGGGACCAAGGTACAAACATCTACTGGTCAGAGATGTCAGTGGTCTTCATGGAATAGTTGCAGTCAAAATTTCTCCGACATGAAAACAAGGCCAAGTAACTCAACTATGCATGAAAACATATGAACTGGGGGATAAAAAAATGGCAGCAGGTGCTCTGGACTGATAAGTCAAAATGTAAAATATTTAGCTGTAGCAGAAGGCAGTTTGTTCGCTGAAGGGCTTGAGCACTGACATACAGCCAACATCATTAAGAACTATCTTCAGCGTAAAGAAGAACATGAAATTCTTTAACCCTCGTAATGTCCTCTGGGTCAAAATGACCCAAATCACTTGCTCTTTGTGGCAGATAGAAGGCGCTAAACCTAATTCTACAGCTTACACAGACATATGATGTGCACTGCTGGCACAGCAAGGTGCAAAAAAAACAACACATACATAAAGAAATAATTAATAAATAAATACACACAGCAATGCCAATCGAAAAACACACAAATCATACACAATCAGATGGCGCTGCCATGTGGCCAAATACAATATTTCTGAGTACATTACGAGGGTAAAGTGACGGTATGGCCCACACAGAGCACTGATCTCAACATCGAGTCTGTCTAGGATTACATTATAAGAGACAGAAGGATTTGAGGAAGCTTATATCCACAGAAGACCTGTGGTTAGTTCTCCAAGATGTTTGGACCAACCTACCAGCCGTGTTTTGGGATGATTTTTAAAAATCATACACAACACATTTTGGCCAAAACCAATTAGACACAAACCTATAAGACAGGGGTCTCAAACTCATCTTACCTGGGGGCTGCTGGAGTTGGAGTCTGAGTGAGGCTGGGTTGCATCAAGTATTCCAGTATATAAACTCAGCAAAAAAAGAAAACGTCTCTTTTTCAGGACTGTGTATTTCAACAATAATGTAAAAATCCAAATAACTTTACAGACCTTCATTGTAAAGGGTTTAAACAATGTTTTCCATGCATGTTCAATTAACCATTATCAATTAATTAACATGCACCAGTGGAATGGTCATTAAGACCGTAACAGCTTACAGAGAGTAGGCATTTAAGGTCACAATTCTAAAAACGCAGGACACTAAAGAGACTTTTCTACCGACTGTGAAAAAACACCCAAAGAAAGATGCCCAGGGTCCCTGTTCATCTGCATTAACGTGCATTAGGCATGCCGCAGGGAGGCATGAGGACTGCTTATGTGGCCAGGGCAATAAATTGCCATGTCAGCACTGTGAGACTCCTAAGACAGGGAGACAGGAAGGACAGCTGATCATCCTCGCAGTGGAAGACCACGTGTACACCTGACTGGATCGGTACATTCGAATATTAGAGGTGGGGGGTCCGTCATGGTCTGGGGCGGTATATCACATCACCATCGAACTGAGCTTGTTGTCATTGCAGGCAATCTCAATGCTTTGCGGTACAGGGAAGACATCCTCCTCCCTCATGTGGTACCCTTTATGCATGCTCATCCGGACATGATCCTCCAGCAGGACAATGCCACCAGCCATACTACTCGTTCTGTGCGTGAGTTTCTGCATGACAGCAATGTCAGTGTTCAGCGAAGAGCCCAGCTCTCAATCCCATTGAGCACGTCTCGGACCTGTAGGATCGCAGGGTGAGGGCTAGGGCCATTCCCCTCAGCCTTGGTGGAAGAGTGGGGTAAGATCTTACAGCAAGAACTGACAAATCTGGTCCAGTCCATGAGGAGGAGATGCACTGAAGTACTTCAAGCAGCTTCATTCAGGGCCAAATTATTCTATTTCTGTTAGTCACATGTCTGTGAAAACTTTTTAGTTTATGTCTTATGGTGTTGACTCTTTTAGTGTTCATACAAATATTTACACACATTAAGTTTACTGAAAGTAAAAACAGTTGAAAGTCAGCGGATGTTTCTTCTTTTGCCGAGTTTATTTACCCTTCACTGGGTGACACTCCTGAAACACGTTTCAAGTGACCAACGTTGATAATTCGTGTTGTTGTCATAAGCCTGAGCTATGGTAGCCCCCAAGTGTTAAAAAATATAAAACGCCCAGGGCAACGACTCACGCAGGTGCTTGTGAGAAAAAACGTGTGGGCCACACTAACACTAAGCTTTGATATCAAGTAGGGGGCCACAAAATATCGTTCCGCGAGCCGCGAGTCTGAGACCCCTGCTATTGTTAAAGCCTTCCAATTAGTCTGGAAAACAAAAACAGTCAAAATCACCAAACTATCGGTTGGGTATTGGGGATGCTGGCGGGGTCGACAGCATCTAGCGTCCCTCCGGCCATCTTGCCTTCCATGTGTGGCAGCGGAGCTCGTAGCAGCCAATAGTTGCAAGTGGTAAATCTCACCAATGCATCAGTGCCAAATATGCCGGGGTGATCAAGTTGGTGGTGTGGCGAGGCGACTCCCATATTAAAGCACTTAAAAATAAGACTCCGAACCAATAGGTTTCTCAACAACAAAATAAAAATTACAGGCCTCTACATGCTTTGTAAGTATGAAAACCTGCAAAATCAGCAGTGTATAAAATACTTGTTCTTCCCACTGTATGCAACACATATGCGGTATCATTAGAGACTAATTGGGGTAAGCTATATTATATTAGTTTCCCAAAACAAAACAGAGCCAAATGCAAAAATAATCCTGTGGATTAAATAAATATAAAAATCATCAGGTAAAGCAACATTGATCGTGTTATAAACTAGTCTAGGCCTACTAGTCACTGCACCAAACCAAAAATAGCTTTTAGGCTTATAGGTTACTACACTACAGCCTCACAAGACCATCCTGATCTTGCGATCTTCAGTTTGACTTTGCCACGAGAATCAGTCTGGAGAGGGAAGTAATTCTTTCAATTCTGTCCGGTAAATCTACTGGGTAACCAATCAATGTTGTACTGAGAACTATGGGCCACCTAAACCACTTAGGTGGACAGGCAGCGAACTCACAAATCTCAAGAAACAACAATGGCGGCTCTTAAAGAGATTAATGTATTGCTACAATAGCATCAGTTTTATTAGAATTTATTAGAGCAAAGAATGGCACTAAAGGCTTTTCTCAATAGAAAATGTGTTTTCACTTTTCTTCCCACTGGTTTCAGCAAGAGTTGAACCGATTCAGCTGGTTAACAGGTTAATCGAATCACCTGCCAAGTGCCTGCCCTTTTAACCCTCATGATGTCCTTTGAGTCAAAATGACCCAAATCACTATCTCTTTGTGGCAGATAGAAGGCGCTCAACCTAATTATACAGTTTACACAGACATAATGTGCACTGCTGGGACAGCAAGGTGTGTGTTTGAAACTTGATGACAACAGGAGGGTTAAAAGGCACACAATAAACAAACAAATACATAAAGAAAGAATTAATAAAGAAGTAAATACACAGCAATGGCAATTAAAAACAAAATCAGATGGCTCCCTTTGGTGGCATAATTCCACATAATTTAGGACATCACCAGGGTTAAAACAGTTTCAATGGACGGCTCCTCAGATGGTTGTATGCATAGAACTATATATGCACCATCTGACATGTCAGGTTAACTACACTAGGCTACCGTGTTTGATGTAAAGTTGGCTAATCACCGCTAACGTTAATGCTACATCAGGTAGTCTCCTTTGTAGCCTTTAATGAAGTTATCTTCTATTTATTAGTCTTCATGTCAGATGTGTTCTCACCTACAGTAGAACTTGGAAATATTATGTTTGGTGCCTGAGTAGAGAGTGCAAAAAGGCTACCAAGTCGTTTATTAGCCTTGTGATGTCCTCCGGGTCAAAATGACCCATATCACTTTCTCTTTGTGGCAGATAGAAGGCACTAAACCTAATTCTACAGCTTACACAGACATAATGTGCATTGCTGGCACAACAAGGTGTGTGTGTTTGAAACCCGAGGACAACAGGAGGGGTTAAAAGGCACGAAAAACACCACAAATACATAAAGAAATAATTAATGCCAATGCCAATAAAAAAATAAAAATAAATACAAACTCATACAAAATGAGATTGCGCCGCCGGGTGGCCAAATATAATATTTTTAAAGGACATCACGAGGGTTAAGATGATTTTTGTATTGATAACACTACTACTTGTATTTGGACGCATCGACAATATCTTCTTCAACCTCTGTTTGTATTATTCCGGTTTCGACCTCTCGTGGTGTGAATTCTCCTCAGCAACAGTCCTCAACAGTAACTAAGGAGGGCGGGGCGATAAATATGATTAATCTGCATTCATTATTTTTGACAGCCCTCATATATACAGTATATACTTTTTTTAATAATACCATACATTAGGATATTTGTGTAAAAACCGCAGTTAATAGCCGGAAAATTACGATAGTCTTCTGCATTACTCTGTAAATAGTTACAAACGTTTAGTAACATTTTAGCCGGGCTAGTTGGAAATGTTGGTTAATTTGGCGAATCCTTAAGATTGTGTGTGTGCGCGTATGCTAAAAGTCCTACATAACTACATTTCCAACAGAAACTAAACCACACACACACCTCCTCTCTGAGTTTGTACTGCTCATACAGCTTCTTCAGCTTCTCCGCCAGCTCGCTGTTCTCCTGGCGAAGGCTGGCGTTCCTCTCGTTGTGCTGCTCCATCTGTGCCTGGATGTCGTTCAACGTGACCTGGAAGTGGGACGTCACCTCCTTCCTCTTCTCCTCCTCCAAACGTGTCCTCTGTACACCCTCTTCCTGCAAGCACAGGGAGGAGAAGCAGGAGGGTTATATTTGGGACAGTGTTCTCTATGCTGTGGCCATCTACCTCTAACCAATGAACCCTAGCCTGCTTTACAGCTGTATCTTTATTTAAAAGTATATAAACATTTGTCACAATGCTTACTGCATCAGTGACCCAGGTTCTATATGCCAACAATGTCTTATCTATGTAACAATACACATTAGAAATACTGCAGTGTTCCATTTAAAATACCATTCATTTTTCTGCACCAAGCTTGGTGCATGGCACTGCTTGCAGTGAGGACACTGTAGTAGGCTCCAGCTGCTGCCAACTGGAAGCAGTCAGCAAACGCAAACAGAGGACTGTGCTCAACGTGTTGTGTGCACCTTGAGTGTGCGGTTGTGTCTCTGCAGCTCTCTGCAGAGACTCTCCAGTTTGCTGCGGGCCAAGATGGCCTTGCTGTGTTCGTTCCTCAGGTGGTCCTTCTCTTGGACCAGTTGGGTCTGCTTCTTCTGCAGTGCACGCATCTGCTTCTGGGAGTTCCGCTGCTCCTCCAACTGTCACAACACACAGCCAGTTACACCTTATAGACTCAAATAGCACACAAACATGTACTTAAATCAGCAACACATCGCCAAACAGGAGAGCAGTCGTAGAATCTCAAGTACTAAAATGCTAAAATGAAGCACATTACTCACAGTTTACTCCCACCACCATTACTCCTGGGGGATTGTTACAAGCATACATGTGTGTGCGTATATCTCTTAGTGCTGGGCACTAAGATAACATACTAATCGCAGAAAATCATGCAATTAATCGCAGAAAATAAATGAATTCAATAGTAGTGTAGTGCGCACTTTCATTTTAAAAGTGCAGTTGTATGAACAGGTACCAGCAGAAGCATTTTTCTTTCATCATGTGAAGTTAAATCACATTTATTTGTACAGCCCATAACCTTTCCGCTGTCTTATGGGTCAAAACTACCCAGTGTACTAACTTTATAATGCCATCAGAGGGCGCCAACCACAACACGTACATATGACGTGCCTAGACGGGTCAGAGGTTGGCACTTTCTGCTGGTTTGAATCTCAAGGACGGCAGGAGGGTAAATCACATTGCAGTCTCAAAGGGCTATACAAGCGCACATTTCACAAGGAAACAAACAACACCCCCTGAACCTGCTTCTCTCCCAGGGCAAGGACAAAGCAGCTAGCAAGTGTAAAGGCCCTTTTACACCAAGTGAGACATAAAAAAGTGACATTTTCACGTCAACCATTTACATCTAATGCAAACATTATATTTAGATGTTTCACATCGGCGATTAAAAAAAAGTTAGAGTGGACTCATGGGACTGACAGGGATGTGTGTTGCTGCGGTGTCTTCCTTTTTATTATAGGCTAGTTTACACAGCCTACTGATCTTTGTTGTTTTGTGAAACAACAAAATAGGCTAAAAACCATGTGAGTGCCCGTGTCTTGGCCAGAAGTATCAGAAACGTCAGGCAGGACCTCAAATGTTTTGGAGATCACATAAGTCCTATATGTGCGTAGCGCGCCATGTAATGTCAGCGCAATCTTGTTAGTATTAAAAACAACTGTCAAATAGGCCTCTTGACTTAATGTAATCATATCCGAGATTTGCAGAGATACTTTCCCATGTGTTGTCTTAATTCTGTAGACGTTTTGGTGTTTATCAAGCATTTAGCAAAGAAAAGTACAATGTAAACGGTCCCACGATTGTCATGTGAAATCATTGTTTCGTTGTGATTGGTTAAACCCATTTAAATCCCCTGATGAAAGTAAAATAAAAATAAAAAAAATCAACCTTGAAGCGAATAAAATATGTTGTGCATTCACGTTTTGTGTGTATGGTGTGATTTACTATAAATTCATTTAAAATAATTAACTGTCACTTTTTGCGTGTTCATGTTCATGTTAGAAATCGCCTTTCTCCATTTTTATTGGTTTGTATGTATGCAGAGCCAGTGAGCAACGGACTTTAAAAATAATAAACCTGCGAGATAAAATAATTGTCGGCGTTAATTCATTAATACGATAAGACGTTAACTTGCCCAGCACACACTTTTAATTGTTTTATTTTTTGTTTTACTATAAGTAAAAGCACAACAGGATATAATTAACCCTTGTAATGTACTCCGGGTCAGAATGACCCAAATCACTAGCTTTTGTGGCAGATAGAAGGCGCTAAAC
>JAODUG010000003.1:2712746-2739839 GCA_027564795.1 Aphredoderus sayanus | reverse complement strand
TTTCTCTGTCGTCACACCTAACGACGACGCTGATTTGACAGTTCAGATGCTACTCGAACTACAATCGCGCTGATCCATTACTTTCCAGACTGATTCTCGCAGCGAAAATAAATTGAAGCTCGCGAGATCAGGATGGTCATGCGAGGTTATTGGAGTGTTTGGTCCCTGTGTTTAAATTACGTGTGGGCTGCCGCTAAGCATGAGAAGCTAATAAACGGGAGTAGAGATATTGGTGACTGGGTGTGTGCAGGTGAACAGCTGTCTGTAACTGCGATCATCAGCCAGGGGGAACTCGTGCCAATTTGGAGTTCGAGGAGAAGGGGAAACTATTTGCAATTGGGCTTGGCTTTTTAAGGAGAGCAGACAGTTTGTACTCAGCCACTTTTTTTCTCCTATGTGTCCATGTATTTAAAGAACAACAATAGTATTACTATCTTCCCTCTTGTCTGGGCATACAATATATACAGCAGGGGCAGCAGTCTAAGGTAACTTGTTTTGTATTGTAACTGTTTGTGTGGAAACTTAACTTGGTGGATTGCTGTTTCTATTTAGTTTTGTGCATTGATCCAAGTGTATTATTGGGTGTGCTGTGCAAAGTGTTTACTGTTATCCTGTCTGAGTTTTATGTGCCCAAGGCTGATCCTATGTTTTTGATGGAGTGATTGAATAAAAAGGAATCATTGCATCAGTTGCCATTACTATTAATTCATTAGAATAACCTGAGTTTCTTGGGGTGTTCTTTAACCAGTAATAAAGAAGTGGCGTAGTTAATCGCTTGTAGGCTTCAGAAGAACAGAAGAACACTTGGAAGAACGTTGTGGATGCAGAGATTCAAAGTGCCACAAAGCTTTAGTTGACATTGTTCTCAGCAAGTGTTTAGTCTTTAGTTTACATTGTTCTCCAATTTCTAATGTAGATAACAAAATATGTGCAACTGATGAGTGACTGACTTAACTTAAAGAGGACATGCAACAGCCTAATCTTTATTAATTTGATACATTAAGTGTTATGGTATATATTTTTTGAAAAGTATATCTAAAAACGATTACCCGTTACATTGTAATACGTTTAGCAAAGTTATTATATTGAACAGGGCCGCCGCAATATTGCCGTTGCGTCACTGACTACGTCACGAGGTTGGTTGGTTAGAAAGTCACCATAGGAAGACAGCCGTCGCAGTACGTAAACTTAAGGAAAGATATGGAAATCAAAGCTGAGATTACCACAAACCCAATGGTGTAGGCATTCGAGCCAGTGAGGAGGATTAAAAGACTAACCTTAGTTTGTTCAGGGGAGCAGTCAGTCAGTTCCGCGACATGGGGAGGCCGGGGAACACCTGGCACATGTGTGGTACTGTACCATAGTACCAGTAAATGCATTGAAATGCCGGAGGCTAGCGTGGATCTCTCCTCCGGTTTAAGTCACAATAACGTAATATCTAGTTTGAACCAGATGTCTTTGTATTGCTTCTGTTCTGACCCTCCTTTGTTTTCTTTGTCTTTATGACATTGCAGTTATGATCCAGCGCAGCTACATGTAGGCAAGCCTCAAAGCTCTTCCCCAGGAACTTTTCCCTTTGGGTAGCGTATTTGGTGTGTAGAGAATGAAGACCCTCAAGTTGCCTTGTATAAATGCCTTCAGTTGTTTTATTTTTAGCACCTTGTCGACTATATATTGCAGATGTTCAAGGCAGCAGAATTTGGCTGGAGAGAGCTGCATGTTTTCTTGTTCAGGGGTGTATGAAGAATACTTTGACAGACATCTCTCCATACTTTCAATTGTCAGCCAGTAACGTAGCTGTTCACAATGTGTGCATCTCTTGCACAACTGTATGTTAATTACTACTTTTGATGGGGAGCTACAGTGGGGTGCTTAAGTATTATGTAGGCTACACATGTATATATTACATAGTATACGGTGTGTGCATGCATATGTGTGTGTGCGCATACATTACCGTTGCATTTTTAAACAATAAAGGTTCATTTGCACGAAGATGCTGTTAATTTTGTGTTTGTGTAGCTTCACTGTTAGTGACTAACCGTCACGTGTCTACCAGGCCCCTCTGCCTCTTAGTGTGTTGCCTGCACTATCTGTTCCCAGATCAGTTTACCGCCAAGCACCAATCAAGGAGGCGTCACACCTGGACCTCGTTTACTGGTATATAACCCACAGACTTTGTTGGTTGTTTGTCAGATCGTCTTGGCATGTCCTTATATACCAAGCTGTTAGTTTTTGGTACACTGGCAGTTTGTTGTTTGATGTGTTTTTTCTGCAAGCATTCGTTCAAACCACACGTTATATTAAAAGTACCTCTGGAGTTTATTCTGCTTTTGAGTTCTCTTTGACCGCCTTGGTGTGACATTAACAATTTGAATCATGCAACGTGCAACATCAGAAATGTATTTACCAGATTGTTATTGATGGTGTAATGATTAGCATTGTAAAATCAAAAGTTTAATTAAACTGAGCTAGTGAAGCCTGTGAGTTCCTATCCTGCCCTGGTAAAAAAATTTGCTTAGGTTTGAGTGGGTGCACATATTATTTAATCACCATCTTGTAAACTAAATCGTTTACGAAGTGCTCGCTACAAACCCTAGCATCACTATCGGGAGGAGTCTGTTAGTGCAGCTAGCTAACGAGGAAAAATGTCATGCCTCTTGTAAGGCAAAGTATGTATATTGCTTCTTAGTTTGGCTTTCCTGTTATTTTGTATTGCATCAGTGCTGCCAGTAGTTTTAGCTATGAGTCAATGCAATTTAGCTAGGACCGAAGACACCAACCAACCTCGTGATGTCACATTCTACAGTAGGACAAGAGGGTGTGACACATGTTTGAAAAATTTCGTTAAGATTTCATATTATTTTTTATCCTGTTTCACTAAAGGTGCTAACCCTAAAAGTATTTTTATAGTTGGGACTCCATCTTTTAAATTAAGACGGCTGTACAAGAAAAATGCCAGAAGATACAGCGTCTATGCACTAAAATCTGAGAAATACTACTGTTACATCTAAGAATTGCAAGTAAGGATATTGAAAAAGAGAATTTTGAGTGAAGTGGCAATGCGTTGAAGAAGCCTTAGATCTGATGACCCCAGAGGGTTTGGTTTGGTTCCCCCCATACTTGCGCCAGCCACTTCAGATTTAGTCCAGATACAAGTCAGAGGTCTAGGTATGCAAACATGTTTTTGTCACATTTATTGTAGCATATAACATTTACATTTTTTAAATAATTTTACTTTGGAAATTTGATAATTTAGGATAAATTTGCAACATATTCAATTAATGTCAAATGCCCCATTGTCTTCCTTGTTGTTGTTTTTCAACAGGGCCTGCCTTAAATGAATCAACACATTTTGAATGATCAAAGGCCTAACCATGCTTCTAAAATATATGATACATGTTTGTATTACTGAAGTCCAAATGCGTTACTATTGTTGAGATTTTATTCTGTACTTACAGTGTGCATTACAGTTACAGTTAAACTAAACTGTAACAAAAAATAAATGAGCATTAAGTGTATGTGTGTGTGTGTATATGTATATATGTGTGTATGTACGATCTGACACAGCAGCTCGACATGACTAATCTATTTCCCTAGCCTAGAGAACCATGTTACCAATATATAAAATGCCTATAGGCTGCATAGTGGTACTCCGGGTTGTCATCCCCAGTGTCCCTAACCTGGCCTAATACAGTAATGTCCTCCCTGCCTGTGATTGCGTAAAAACGCCTCATCAAGGCAGTACTGGGAGAAGTGTGGTAAAAGGCACAACATTTCCTCTCCAGGTCCGTAGGCATTTCCCTACAGTTACCACAAGTACGCCATGGTACCCCTGGCATTCCAGCAAAAGGTGGTGCACCATGTCTGTGCTGATGCATCAAAAATTAGCCCTGGCTGTCTCTCCATTAGCTGGGCTGTGATCTCCCTGTGTTCCTATAAGGTAATGTCCTGAAGAAGTCGCATTATATTACTGTGGACATAAAGTAGGGGTTATGCAGATTACAATTTGAGGCTGTTAACTTTTCTTAACCCTCATAATGTACTCAGAAATCTCACATTTTGCCACACGGCGGCGCCATCGGATTGTGTATGATTTATGTGTTTTTCAATTGGCATTGCTGAGTGTATTTATTTCTTTATTCATTATTTCTTTATGTATTTGTGTTGTTTTTTGGACCTTTTAACCCTCCTGTTGTCCTCTGGTTTTAAACTCACACCTTGTTGTGTCAGCAGTGCACATCATATGTGTGTGTACGCTGTAAAATTAGGTTTAGCGCCCTCTATCTGCCACAACGAGCTAGTGATTTAGGTCATTTTGACCCAGAGGACATTACGAGGGTTAATTGTCATTGCTGTGTGTATTTATTTATTTATTAATACTATATATTTCCTTATATATTTCTTTTTTGTATGTGCTATTTAACCCTCCTGTTGTCCTCGGGTTTCAAACTCACGCCCTGCTGTGCCAGCAGTGCACATCGTGTGTGTGAACTGTAGAATTAGGTTTAGTGCCTTCTATCTGCCACAAAGAGCTAGTGATTTGGACATCATGAGGGTTATAAAAGGTAAAATGTGTTCAACAGATCTACTACTGATATTTGGATGGGCTTTAATGAGGTGCGTTCATTTATGGTGTTAGACCCATACATTTGTCTAACATTGGTTATGTCACTGTTCAATTGTGATTTATTAACATAATCCATCCAATACAATGGGAAAAGTAATCTCCAAGAATCACACATTAAAGGGTCGCAACATAACTTTATTTTTATTTGTTTGTACAGTATTTCCACTGAACAAATTTAAATTCAACATCTTATTTTTACATTTCTAATGTTATTTTTTTTTGTACGTATATTTTATTCATGTAAATGTTGGGTGTTATGTTCATTTGAAGTGTATCAGTTTCTTGTCACTCATTCATTGTCGTCAATAAAGTCAAGTCAAGTCACAGTTTAAGGTGGGTTATTGTGAAAAATGTAACGTAAAAAGAGATACAGAAATAAATAAATGTTAAAGAATGAGCTGAGAGGACCAGAAGAGAAAACATATTGGGACTGGTCAGCGACAGCATATGAAAGTAATTGTACAAACATGCAGCCTTGTAAACATTTGTAGCATAGACAACATTACTTGACTGAGCCAAGCATGGCTTTAGAATTTGATAGACATGAACAGTTCTAGGACGGAAGACATGTCAGATTTGATATTGAAAAATGTCAACACTCAGACTACACTCAGAAGACTACAGATTATTTCTTGATCAAACACCTTGAAGAGGACAAACTGTAAAATAAGCATCCAAAAATATAGGCCAGCATATCCTGATCAGGTTGAAAGGTCAAGAAAAGCACCGGTTTGTTAGCTTGGGGACAGCATTTTCTGAGAGCGCCTTTCTCCACTTCTCAGAAGTGATTACCAATGTATCAGAATCGTTCTCAATGTATCAGAACATACATGTAACATCAATTTAATTTTTCCTTTGTTTGTTACGTTAAAGAACAAGCCATCCATGAAAAATGCAAAGTAATACTCTGGTGCCTCAAGTATAAATGATTAGGGGAAAGCCTGCTTCTGAATATTTATTGCAGTCCTTTTGGTTATTCTGTGCATTTTCTAATTTCTACAAACAAACATGTTTTAAAAGAAAACTTAGGAGAGGTAGTAATAACATTTCGTTGCTTGTGCTAAAAAGCAGCAGCCACATTGAAGTAAAGTTTACCTTGCTGGGCACAACTTTACTTGAGGGAATCTGTAAAGTCTATGGACTGTACCAAGTGACCAGTCAATAACCAAGGCAAGTACTATGTTTTTGCCACGGAATAAGCATTTCAATAGCCTCCCCTTGATTACTTCAGATAAACTTTGGTTAGTTAACTGACAAAGCTCTGTACCTGACTGTAATTGTCTACCTTAATAGTTAGGTAGTCAGAACAGAGGTTTTTTTCTGCATTTGCATGTGATCCCATTAATGAAACCATTAATTTCTCTCACTGCAGGCTTTCTTTGAACACCAATGGGGATGGGCTGCTGGCTATAACCTCACCTACTGTGGCATTTTGAATGCAGTCAAAATATCATACCTAATACTATAAGTCACCAAAATGTAACCATTTCTTCGGCAGCCCAACATTTTCAGTTATGCACAGTGAAACCCACTAAAATGTAGATACATATGAACTGGGTGCCACTTTTATACTTAAAAAAAAAAAGAAAAAAAAAAGAAAAGAAAAAGAAAAAAAAGTATGCAACTTTTCTTTCTCCATTTCAAAAAAATAATTCCTGTTATTATCAAGTTCCTAATTTAGGTGCCCATGTATGATATAATCCCACTCCTTGAAGGAAATTATGGCAAGTATAACTTTGAAAATAAGGGAAAAAAGAGCAGTTATGTGTTTGCACAAAATGTGTGCACATTCAAGTAAAAAAAAAAAAAAACGAACAAGTCGAATACAAATGAACCTTCAGTCTTTGTTGGTCGCATTGGCACTTTAGTGAATAGGAGTGCATTTAATTTCTCATAAATATAAATATTTATTTTGTGTCATTTGATAGACTTGATTTTTTTTCCACTGTCAACTTCCTGTTGTTTTTTTGGAAACACAGAATTGGACATGAAATTGAAGAGAATTGACAAAAACCCTGTTCTACATTTGTTGATATAGTTTTCCCCAAGATTTTTATAAATTATGTTCACCTTTTAGGACAGTTCGGAGCACACGTGTTCTGTGGATATCATATTTAGTCCCATATTAAAACAGAAATAGGTGCCGATAGAACTTATGCACCTTAATGTGCTTCATTGAAACTGAATGTTTTCATAATCATCTGTATCTTAACTTCCTCAAATAACCTCACTAAAACAGGTAAATCTAGAGCAGACAAGTATATCAAAATGGATTAAGATAAGGCAGTAGGTGTGTGTGCATTCATTCTCTAATCGACCAAGATAAAGAAAACGCTGCTTTTACCTGCATCTAAACATGTTTGTTGAGAAAAAAAAAGCAAATTTCATGAACAACAGCATATGTATGTATATAGATCAATTAAGAAATGTTTGGCCAAATCCAGGTCAGCCTAGGTGATCCACAGAACATGGAGCTCCCACACGAAATGGGGGAAAAGTTATAGCATCAATCAATCTCTTCATCACACAGTGCCTGTCAGTCAAACATCAAACTCCCAGACAACATTGAGTCACAGCTCCGTCCTTAACCCTGCAACACTGGTCCGAGACCAGCTTGGCTGGCCTGTTGGAGCTCAAGCTGATTTGTGATCGGGGTTTACAGGGCAAATTACAACCATCCTACGTAAGTCATATGGTTAGGAACTGAAAAGTTTTCCATAACAGAGGCAGGCACCACTAATGGTTTTACAGGGATCTTTTGTTTTACAGAATGTAACAGTACGGAAAACCAGTTCATTACACGAAGATCCAGTACTACATGTCAGTGCTTATATTATGGAAAACGTTTCACTTTCCAACCAGATATCTGTGTGATGTGTGTATTCAGTGTCTGCTGGTGTTGAATGCAGGTGTGCATGGTGTGTGCAAAAAATTATACTATATCTTCACTAGATTAACTTTTACAGTTAGGCTTGTCAAGTCTGACAAACATCCCTAGCCAAACCCTGACTGTGTCAAAAAGAACAAAGTATATGTAATTCATACTTTCCTAGAGGCTGAGGACAGAGTAGATATATAGATGGTTTTACACAGCACAATAGACCCATGCAATCAGTTGTCATTCCCATTCCTCACATTACAGTGTAACAGAATGATTGAAGGTTAGATATCCACTCTACTGTTATACAAGACACCACACACCAAACAACCACTGATAAATACCACCTAAGTCAATTGGATAAGGCCAAAATCCTTCTTTAGCCTTCATGTAGTGCCACAAAGAATGATGACTGCTGTATACCAATGTCTGGTAGTGTTTAAACACACTGTTCTGTCTGTTCATTCTACCTGTTTGGCCAGGGATATTTTGTGACTCTAGGTTTGGTAGTCAAAAACCATGCAAAACCTCTACTGCATGCGCTGGAGGGGGCAGCACTGGGCCAAGGTAACCACAGCAGCAGCCACCTGTTTACAGTCACCGCTGTTAAACAACAAGGAAATCCAATATAAACCGCAGGTCGAGCCTTATTTGACCCCAGCAATGAATTACAATCCACTGGAAGCCAGTATGTCTATATAGATCTCATTATGAAGATATGTTTCTTAGTTGGCATAAATGTGCTGCTACTGGCCATACCCCCGTCAGCTATGCCTCGTTAACAGATTACTTCTTAATTAAAAATGTATTAAGTAATAACACAGCACACAACAAAAATTTGATTTCTAACTAGACCGACCCCAGAAGCTTTCATTTTTGTTTTCCAATGTTTCTCCTCAATCTAATCAAAATTCACATTCCAACATCAGAGCCCTTCCTAAAACTACCAAGGTTTTATTCCACCTCACCATGAATCTGGACCCCCCAACATTCTAGAAGTTTCACAGTACAAAACTGAACAATCCAAGTTTTGTTTTGTAGTATAAAACAAGACCACCCCTGTGAGACTTTGCAGCCTTAGGGTAGATAAAGGGACCCACCAAAATCCCCTCCCCCCAAAAAGGAAAAACAACAAAAACAAACAAACAGATAAATAAGGGTAAGGAAAACCGGCTAACTAATAAAAGTAAACAAGGGATTACAAGGTTGTTATTTTCTTTAACTGTCTGACATCTAGAAGGTATATTTTATGGGAATTTCACCTCATGCATTTATGCCCAAGAGACCTCTAGTAGCAGTTTGTCTGCCTGTCTCCTCCCAGCAGGGATGCCTACTTGTAGCGAGGACGTTGATGGGTCTGCATGTTAGCAACTAGCAAGACCACCACTTAGGGTGCGTCTTCTACAAGCTGGAGAGCAGGACAGGATGAGGGAGAGCCTCAGTTTGGGGGCAGATGGTAGAGACAGGTATAGAGGAACAGGTCATAGGATGCTGGGGTATGTTGGGGCCAGAAAAGTGGATTCTATGGGACTGGGTTATAGCTGGAAGCCATCCATGGGAGCTTCCTGCTGGGGGAAAAGGAACTGCTGGTTGGCCTGGTCCACCTGAGGGGCCAGGCTGGCATCTTCCTCCTCCACACCGAAATAGTGCTCGATGAGGTCAAAGGCCTTCTGGTAGATCTCCTGGTTGTCGTGGATCTGGAGGAACTCGATCTTGTCCAGACCTGGGGAAAAAGCACAGAACAGAGAAGGCAGGTTTAATCCCATCTCCATTGCACAAGCCCAAGATACCACACCACCATGAATGAAAAGGTATATTACACCAGATGAAAAAGTAGTGTACCAGATAGCATTGTCGGGATGGCACTCCAGTTAATATTTACCCTCAGACAGACATTTGCAATTGGGGAAGGCCACCCAATTGTGGGTGGGTTCTGCACGTACCGTAGGCCTCCTCAATGAGGCTGCAGTAGGGGTTGACACCAGAGCCAGGGTTGTCCTGCTTGGCCTCCTGCTCACCCAGCCTCAGGATGTTCTCCAGACCGCTCAGAGCCACCTGCACGATCTTAGAGTCCATCACCGTCAGCAGGTCACAAAGGGGCTTGATACAGCCCAGGTTCACCAGGTATCTGCACGCGTGCACACACACAGTTTAGACTGTATGACTACACACAGATATTGTGTAAACATTTTGTAAAACGTAACTTTTCACTCTACACGCTGTGTAGACTTGCTGAATACCAATACTTATATAATATAATACTAAATCTATTTGTGAAAGAGGATCTGACATTACATTTTAATAATGTATTATAAAAAAAACATGCTAATCCTTTAACGTTTGACATGACTGACAGTCAAGATAATATTCTGTCTAGACTAAGCTTTCGCTCAGCCGAGGGCACCGCGACTGTGACTGACCTGATCTGTTCTGGCGTTCCCCCAGATGTGGCATTGGTGATGGCCCAGGCTGCCTCCTTCCTGGTCCTAAACTCTGCCTTCTGCAGGATGTCAATGAGGACTGGGAAGATGTTGGCGTCAATCACCGTCTGGGAGGAGATGGTGGAGGAGACAAATAGTTATCTACACTCACAGCTCTTTGACATGTATTTGTGACGGTGCGAACCCTCAGGGGGATGTGTGGCTTGGGGGAGGGTGTAAGAGAGACAGACATACCTGTATCTGTGCTCTATTTCCTGCTGTGATGTTGGAGATGGTCCAGCATGCCTCTTTGCGGATGGACTCCTTGGCGCTGCTGAGCAGGTGGAGCAGGCAGGGTAAGGCAGAGCAGTTCAACACCACCTACAAGAGGAGACAGCTAACTTCATACACTTCCTGGTGAAAACCACAAAGGCTGCACACTACGTAGTTCACACACAGTCTACCCTGCCAGTGTAGCGCAACACAATCAGCCTAGTGGCTAGGGCAGGTAAATACTGCTAGCAAAGTTCATTAACAGAGGCCAAGGTAGTTACAGGGGCAAAGCAAATCGGCCTCTAGGGAATGGGTTTTATTATTTTCATGGCTTTTACCTCGTTTTCTGTTGTTATTTATTTTTGTTTAATTTAATTTGTTCCCTTCATTCTTTGTTTTTAACACGTTGAGTTCCACATTGTGTGTGAAAGGGGCTATACAAATAAAGTTTATTATTATTATTATTATTATTATTATTATTATTATTATTATTATTATATCAGAAAAAAATCATTATCCTAGCAAAAAAACAAAATCATTTGCAAGTTGGGTTGTTTCCTGGTATGCTGGGAAAATGTAAGGCTTTGTAATAAAGCAGTCAACCCACATGGGATGGCAAAAAGTGTCATGTTCACACATGCTCACACATGGAGATAAATAATTATGGGACAGTTTAGGTCATGTAGGGAACATGTGCTGGCATACATTTTTGTTTGGTAATTATACATGGGCTACTGTTAACCCTCTTGATGTCCTTAAAAATATCGCATTTGGCCACCCGGCGGCGCCGTCTGATTGTGTCTGATTTTGTGTGTTTTTTTTTTATTGGCATTGCTGTGCGTATTTTTTTTTTTATTAATTATTTCTTTATGTATTTTTTGTGTGCCTTTTAACCCTCCTGTTGTCCTCGGAGTTCAAACACACACCATGTTGTGTCAGCAGTGCACATCATATGTCTGTGTAAGCTGTAAAATCAGTTTAGCACCATCTATCTGCCACAGTGTTTGAATATTAAAAATGGCCACACTAGAATACTGCATTCTAGAAATCTCCAAATCTATGGTTTGGTTTAGACCTCTTTTTTTTTAATCCTGGAAGATCAAACTTTAACATGGTCATTTTGGTGTTTGTTTCAGAACCTTTACGTTCATATAATATCCAAAATTACGCAGTGTGTGCTCTCACCTGTGTCTGGATATCATCTCCTGTGACAATGTTCCCCACAGCTCTCAGGGCAGGAGAGGCCACCTTATAATCAGTGTGCCTGCAGAAAGGAAAGGGCAGGTTAACCCAGGAAGGGAACACCCATGTAAACACCAAGCAGCCACATGGAGCCAGATGCAGACTCACATCAGCAACTCCACCAGGCGCCGGCAGACGCCAGAGTCGATGACTGCCTGGATCTTGTCGTTGGGCCCGTCTGAGAGGTAGGACAGTGCCCAGCATGCATCTGCCAGCAGGTCCGGGTCACTGCTGAATAGCAGCCTGGACAGCACTGGTAGACACGGAGACACCTTGACACAATACACAGAAACAAATTAATATACCTAATAAACAGTTTAAAAGGCAGTTTGAAAGTGAAACTTGTTTTAAGAAAATACACTTCAAATTCAGCAAATATCTCCTCACGCTAGCTTCTGATTCTGCACTGAAAAGAAAAAATTATTTGGTGTTTCTACACAGCCCTAGCTCTGTAAATAGAAACACAAAGAAAGTGGTGCAGACAGCACCACACAATATCCTGGCCTTGGCAATGCTTCCTCAGAAGCTATGGCATTGAAAGGGAGAGGTGTTTTTGTTCTGAACCAGTTGAAATCAAATAAAACCTATAACTATTAATGGGGCAGAAAGACATCAATAATCTTACTTCAGAATCTCTTACAGTACTATAATGTACCTTTATCGGGATTAAACAAAATATAGAAACTATTGAAGAGAGCAGTGTTGTTTTTTATCCTTGAAGGGTGTGTGAAACAACTTCCTCATTATCAGTAGACAATACAAAAAAGGGAACAAAAGGATTTTCAAGAAAATGTAAATAAAAGTAAGATATCTGAATTACCAGTAATTCTAGTCCAATGCCTTATCTCCAAAGGTCAGCTTTATCAGACTGTTAGACTGAATATTAACTGTACATTTGAGCTGAATAACAAATGTAATCAGAGTTTTGTGTTATGAAATTACATCCAAATGTGCCGATTTCTATGTTTAAGGGGGCTTCCACTGTGTATTGAAGGAGTAATTATGGGCTGTCAGTGACATGAGGATGTGCTGCACCTTCTCGAATGCTGGTGGAGGGTTTTTTCCTCTACAGAGGTTAGAAAGTGCCCAGACTGCATTCCTGGTCATGGTCAGTCTAGTGGATTTGGTCAGAAGCCTGAGAAGAGAAAGGCTCATCTCAGAACATATGACAGATAATGATTCTTTACAGCTGTCTGTTAACTCAAAGACACTCAATCTTTATTTATATAGCACTTTTTACAAGTGCTTCACACTACAAAACCATTAAAAACAACAACAATGTAATAATACCACCCCATGTAACGGCCATCAGCCCAACCCTCCAACCACAAACCCACAACACAAACAAGGGAAAGAGGATGGACTTACATTAATAGTGGAGGCAGGATATTGCAGTTTAATACATAGTCTCTGCAGACAGTGCTGTCCCCTGCAATATTACCCAAGGCCCACACAGCCTAGATAATACAGAAACACATTTTGATAAGGGTAATCAGATGTGTGTTATGTTTTAAAATGCCAGGATGAGCTTAAAATATGCTGTAGGTAGGATTTTACAACTATACAGTGGGAGGGTTTTTGGGTTGTTCATTTATAAAGTAGCTTTTTCAGCTAGCTCTTGTTGTGACTTTCAAATTCTAAATGGTCAGCTTTAAGCCAGACTATTACCTGTTCCTGCACATCCTCAAAGTCAGAGTTGAGTAGCTCTATGAAGACAGGTACGGCTCCTGCCTCAATCACCGTCTTCGTCTGCATGGAGGTGCCTGATGCAATGTTGGTCAGCGCCCACGCTGCCTCAAACTGCAGGAGACATGTGAGCGTGTCAGAAGAGCACGACAGCAGCCAATTATCCCTCGTGATGTCCTTGATTTTAACATTAACATATTTTATGTGAGTTGAAGGCGAAGCAAGGCAAATTCATTTATATACGCCTAGCACAATTCATACACAATGGCAATTGAAAGTTCTTCAAAAATGAGCAGAAGTGCAAGTGTAATGTGTATTTACTAACACAAACACACATATAATTATGTGTAATTTAACTCTCGTAATGTCCTCTGGGTCTGACCCAAATCACTTGCTCTTTGTGGCAGATAGAAGGCGCTAAACCTAATTCTACAGTTTACGCACTGCTGATACAACAAGGTGTGTGTTTGAAACCCGAGGACAACAGGAAGGGTAAAAGGAACAAAAAAACAACACAAATACATAAAGAAATAACTAATAAATTAATTAATACACTCAGCAATGCCAATTGAAAAACACATAAATCATACACAATCAGATGGCGCCGCCGTGTGGCTTAATACTATATTTCTGAGTACATTACGAGGGTTAAGAACGATATATATATTATATATTTTATAGCGAATCTTTTTTTAATGTTTTTTTTAAATAGTCCAGTAAAAGTGTACAGGTATATGTTACTTTGTAGGGGTTTACATTGTGCTGACCTGTAATGTGCAGTTGACGCTCTTTTTTAGGAACTCGACAAACCTCTCCACTATCCCAGGTGTGTTGATGACCTCATCAATCGGTGGGTTGGGTTCTGAAAATGGAATGGACATTGTCAGATTGGGCTCCCCGCGTTCACAAACACATACAGGGCAAGAATAGGCAGTCACCTTTGGAAAGCAACTTTCTGAACTTCTGCGTTGTGGTGAGCTGTAGGTCGGGGTCCTCCGAGAAAAGCATCTCTACCATGTCCCTAGTGATGACCCCTTCCTGAAACGGCACAATTACAGCCATTCAAAACACTCCAAACTTGAAGTTTGTATATTGACAGACAATAAGAATTGTGACAGATTAAAACTATGTTAAACAGGTTAGCTGCATGGTAAAAGAAGAATAAGCTATCAATCATGGGGGTGTGTCAGTACCATCTGAGTGGCTAAATATAAAATTTTAATATTGACAGTTAATGATCGGTTTATGATTGTCAAGTCATTGGACATACGTTTTCCAAATTTCAAAATAAAAATTCTGGGGTTTGTGAGTCCATCTATGTTACTCACCGTTACAGTGGAGGTGAGATAAGACTCCACCAGTGGACTCTCAAACATTGCTCCTTCCTCATTGAGAACATCCACATTTCTCCTCTTGAAGAGCTAGAAAGAAATAAGCGTTTGTCCGTTAACATGCAAACACACTTTGGTCATATGATTGATCCAGCCAATCTTTTGGTCAGGGGTATAAAGTCCTGTCCGTAATAGTCCTAAACACATGTCTTTTGTTGCAAACCCCATTTTATAAGCTACAAATCTGTTTGTGTGTGACAACAGTGACAGAACTCAAGTGAGTTTGTGTTTTTTTGTGTATCATTTAATTTTGCAAGCTTGTATTATTATATGTACAATTATTATGTTTGCAACATTTATGTAAACACACCATTTCTAATTTTCATACACAATATAATACAAGCTTGCCAAATTAAAGCACAACAAAAACAAGTGTACAGAGTTTTGGGGTGACATGCCCAGAAGATGGCAGAAACCATGTTTATTCAGCCATGTTTATCAAGATAACTTGCAGCCAGATTATTAGCCAGTACTAGTTGCTTCTGATAACATTTGCTTTGGGGTTTTATGAGATATTAAGACATAAACACCACATTTGACATGTTAAAATAAAATGTGATAATTGTTTTGTGTCTTATGTGAGCTAAGTAGCAGTATTACCGTAGCACAGGCTATGCAATGCTTGGTTTCAATAGACAGAGCTTGTCTAGTTTCGAACAAAAGGCCATCACAGCATTTCATTAAACTTTTATCGTAGTTTTGGTCATTCACATATGTACCCGATATGGGGTCTATCGGGCTTGACAGATTTAAACCATGCAAACTTTATGCAACATGTGTTTGTGTGCATTTCGTGGGAATCTTCAGCTCGTCTTCCATCCCACGGTTTTAGGTGATGTCCTCTTTTAATGCGCAAACATATATCCAATAAACAAATTAATAGCAAACAAATATTGGTCTCTCATTGGTGAAAATATCACAGATACAAATGTATCTGTAAACTGCTAATTTTGGCTGATCATATCAGTCAACCTATGTATCGGTGGGGCTCCAATAGGAAGTGAGGGAACAGTTAGTGTTTACATTGGAGACTGGGGTAAATTATGGGGTAAATTATGGGGTAAATTTCATTCTCAATCAGCGTTTAGCAAGACTCAATACCACCTTGACACATTGCGTTTGCATAATGATCATAGCCACATTGGTAAATTAGCTAATAAAATATAGCCAAATGATAATTTACCTTAATTGTCTCGGAAGGAGCACACAGGTAGTAAAGCTCTTATTAAAAACACTTACATTCTAGTATTGGTATACCGTGGAACATCACAGAGAGCGGCAAGGCGAGCAATAAGCGCTGGAAAGGGAGGATAAATACCTGTTGTTCACGTTTCTGTTTCCTGAGCTGTATACCCTCCTCCTCTCTCCTGCGCCTCATCTCCTCTGGATTCAGGGCTTTGTTCTTATAGCGGTTCATCCTGTAGTTATCCTTGGCTGGACTTCCTGACGGTTCTATAGAACCATTGACAAGTAGTCAGTGATGCCACAGGTTTTAGCGGTGAGTATTCTTGTCATACTTTATGTGTACATTTGGATAGGAGTATGCTAAACATGTTCTTTTGGGAGATTTCCCTATTCAACTAATGTTAATATTGGAGGGTGCCATTTATTTCTTTGGGGTTGAGTGGTGGTAACTAATTAGGGTATATTGGGCTAAATTTAACTGGATTATGAGTTTTATGTTAATCTCACTCAATCTAATATAAAACCCTAGTTATAAAACAACTTCACTGTTAACTCTCTATATATAGGCCCTGAAAAAACAAGTTCATAGAGTCAGAGCTCATGGCTCAGCCTAAAAATACACACACACACACACACACACACACACACACACACACACAATATTCATCTAATCAACTGGTCAGCTGGATAGCCAAACAAATTTATGTATTTAGAGGTAAAATGTGGACCCACCCATGACAAACTGCACATTCTTAGCATGTGTGCAGTCATGCCAATCAAAGAGTTCAACAGGGGTGAGGGCAGGGTAGCGTTTGCCAAGAGGTGGGGACAACAGTAAAAGCTTCCACTAGCTCAGCACAGTGCCAACATAAAGTGATTTGAAGTTATATTATGTCAGTAAAGTTATTAGAGGTTTTATTATGTCATGCTGATGTTTAACTGAGAAACATCAGCATGACAACCCCTCCTAAGAACGTCTTTATGTGCGTGCGTTAAGTGCACATCGTGTCCAGATATAATCACTGGCACAAAAACAAAGGTTGTGACTGGATGCTTTCACTTTTGTGAAAATATGTGGAGTAACAGAAACGTACAGTTTGTGTAAACAAACGGGCTGCATAAGCAATTCAAAGTACTGTAACCACGCAGCAACGTTTCTCAAAATAACATTTGACATGATGTGAGTATGGTGTTTTCGTTCGAATGACTTAATGTCTATAGTAAAGTATTTCACTCGACAACCAGATATACTGTACTTTACCAGAGACAGACATTCTACATTACAGTATTAAATAAGCTGTTTGCTACTTCAAAATACATTAAAACATCGCAAGCAGTCGTGCTCTAAAATGATAGCGTTGTTTAGTGTCCACAATGCTAACGAAACCAGTGCTGTAGCATACATATGATTGTCAGCTGGACAACATGACAGACCTTGTGTGTCTGGCACTGTCGTGAAATGGACAATGTATGTATTTCATATATTAGATTACAGATAGATAAATAGGTCCTATTTTTGACCTATTGTGAGAAAAAATTTCAGTAATGTCGACAAGGCGAAAAAGCTTCACCTCATTTAGTAAAGGGACCAGAGGGCAGGTCTCACGCGGCTATATAGATGTAGCTACAGTAGGCAGCCAACGTTACGTAGCAACGTTAGCTATCTGGGTGGCTAGCTAGCTAGCTAAACAACAGAAATTGTATTCATCAATCGCAGTTGTCGATAACAGTTTAGGCGTAAACTTTAAAGTAAATCTTATCACATTAGTTATTCATTAACTTACCCATTGTGTATTTGATGAAAAGTGTTTCTTTCGTCTGGGAAAACGAACAGTCTTAATCCTGTTACCTCTGTTAGCTTTCCAGCATTTGCTTCTGGCAGCAATACGTCGTGTCAAACGTGCGTAAAGTGCGTAGAGCTACATGTGTGCCACATGTGATGACAGACTTCAGACGCCAGAGGGCGAACTAGCATTAATTACCTGCATCCACTCCAGATTCATACAGGCCCCTAGAAATGTAGATATGTATTACTATAATATAGCCATTATGCCTGCAGATGTGTGATGATCTGGTGTGGCTGTTTATGAGAGAGTGGTTAGTTTGTGGGTAGTTTTCTCATGTGTCAGAAAAATATGATTGCTATAGGCTGTGAGATATCTTTTATCTTTTTTGAGAATTAGTTTGGTACCAAATTAAATTGTTGTGTTGCACATTCATGCAACACTTCTCTGTGTAGTTATTTTTTTAGAAGAAAGTGCTGATTTGTTAAAATTCTTCATATCTCCACATATATTATTACACTAAAATAGTCTTACAAACCGGTTGGGGTCAGTAAGAGGACATTTGCCATTGAAATATTTCCTCTTCCTTCAATCTAAAATGTTTATGTTCTGCTCCTCTTCCCTCTGGCCTTGTGACACTAGGCTATGTGCTAAGAACCAAAGGCTCCTCGGTGTGCAAATTGAACTTGACATAATAATACAAGCAAGGTGCATCTGCGGTCAATTTGCCAGGAGCGAGTCGTACATTACTGCACTATATTGCAAAGCACCTGTCCTCTGACATGGGCTCTGCAGCGGCTTACAGATACTTATACCAAATAACCTTTAGGGGGCAATGCTGTAAAACATATTATGGAGTGATGTGTATAAGTTTGTTGTTGTTATGGAGAGGTGTTTTTGTAGCTCATATGTTGCCCATGTAAGATAAATTCACATTATTAGAATTTTTTAGCAGACAAGAAGGATATCCTTAATAAACACATGGCTTTCCAAGTGCAGCTAAACGGTTTATATTGGACATAATTTAGGCTAACTACTGTATCGGTGCTTAGAGCCAGCACCTAGAGGCAGGTGAGCTGGCTCCCAATTGAATTAAAACATGCCATTTCATCCCCATCAGGATTAAATGGCACAAAATCACAGCATCAACATGAGCGAACACTCTGCATTTAAATGTGCCCAGGCCCAGTCCACAGGGCTGAAGCCAGGGCTCATTGACTTTCACAGTCTTTGTGCATTCTTTACCTTTCTCATTCCTAAGCCCGCTGAAGCAGATCACAGCAGCACAGCATACTTTGTAGAGACATATGCTATATCCATTAGTCACTGCCTCCATGTAAAGACTACCTGTGTAATGGGATCCTGAGAGCACAGCAAGCATATCATCTGAGCAGAAGCACAGGTACTCAGGTTAACAGAGGATTTTAACTGCGGTGTAAAGGGCGTGAACAACGGAAGCTGCAGCATTCACACTCACCATCACATTCAGTCTAGTTTTGTTAACAACATTGCAGAGTGTTAAAGTAACACCCATAGCAGAATATCAACAAAATAAATAAAATAAATAAATGGGACTTGCTGACTCGGTGGCTCGAAGGCTGGATCAGCAAAATGTAGAAACCATGGGCTACTTAAAAGTATTATTACTTTGTACAATTCTTGCAATGAACCAAAAAAAGTAAGTGAATGGAAGATACAATATTTCCTCATCAAAATTCCCTCTGTTATTTTGTGTGAGCAAAGGGAATCTAATTGGAATTCCATCCATTTTCTTTATCTACATGCTGAAGCAAGGTACTTCCTTATCCTGTACTGGGATTTAACAGGTAAATTATTACATTTCAATCAACCCAATAATATTTCCAGTATCCAGTAGGTCAGTATTTCACATATTTAGTTTAATAACAGAAAAGATAACATGCAATTGTAAAATATATGTTCACTCGTGAATTATGGGCTGTCAAAAACAGTTCAACTAATTTAACTCGTGCTGGTTCAATTACCCTTGTATATCCATTTTAATCCTTCCCTTAATTAAATTACACCCAATATGATAAGAAGGCAGGTTATCTGAAACGCAAGAATCTGGTGTGGTCCCTCGTGGGAGAGCATCTGCATAGGCTGCTCAGATGGCTTTGCACAAGTGAGAGAAAGCGCAAGAGAGAGAGAGAGAGAAAGAGAGAGAGAAGCACAAGGGGTGTTGGGCATGTGGAGGCAAGAGTGTGCCGGAGCATAAGGGTACCGAATGAGGAATGAGGAGACAAGTCTTCATACTGGGATGTATTTTATCCATTCAACACTCCCTGCATTCACTCTCTCTCTGTCATTCCACCCCCCTTCCCCATCACATCTACAAGGTGGCAGGGCAGATAAGTCCCTGTGCTGACTTGGCGGCTTCTCCACTTGTGTGGATCATTTGATCATTTCTCGTGCAGGAAGAGATTTGCAGGGAGTATATTTGAATTATAATGTATAATTCTCACCTCACAAGATACAGGGCTTCAAAGAGACAAAGCCTCCACCACAGAGATACACCATTTGCACAGCTATGAATAAAACTGCTAAATTATCACTTGTTAAATTAAAATTATGGGAAGAAAAAAAAAAGAAATAAAATAGAATATGTTCTATACACAGTATCTCACATCTCAAACTCCAACTGATGTTTATAATGCTAATAATATTCTGTCATCGACACTTGCTAAGACCTTAGATTGTAGACCTATGTGCTGTTTTTTGGTTAGTTTACTACACCTGTCAGCCAGTTTACCCAAAGACAACTCACTGCACTGATTATGTGTTGCCTAAGGGGGCAGGGAAAATATTGGAACAATATTTAATAAGAGAGAGAGAGAGAGACGGCTTGAGTCCCACTCTTTTAATATTTATATTAATGAATTGGCAAAAGCACTGGAAAAGACTGCAGCACCAGGCCTCACCCTACTGGACTCAAGTGTCTACTGTTTGCCGTCTACTGTTTACCAGAGAGCGACACTTAGAAACTCTACACAAATACTGTCAGACATGGGCTCTTACAGCAAGACCAAAATTCAAAAATCTTCTAAAAAAGATCCAGTAGCTAGTCCATCAATATATCCAGCAGTGTCCACATAATATTACCCTTATAACCACAGTGGCCCAATAACCACTTACCTTGGCTTAAACATTAACACCACAGTTAACTTAATTAAAGCTGTGATCGACCTGAGAGAGGCAAAAAGAACAATAAATTGCAATCAGAACCTGGCAAAAAATTCTCCAATCAGTCATAGAACCCATTGCCCTATATGTCTGTGAGGTCTGGGGTCCACTGACAAACCAAGATGTTGCTATTGCAGACAGGAAGGAAGCAATCAAACAACAAAACAAATTTGACTGCTACCTTTCTCTAAACAGAGTATGTACAAACATTAAGGAACACTGACTATGTACAGACTCAGAGAGCATGGCCTTATATAGAAGGGTCATAGGCAGGCCTGGCTCCTGAGAGAAGACAGTTTATGTGCAGACTGCCCACAAAACAAGGTAGAATCAGAATTACACTATGTAAAATAGATGTCACATTAGAGCCAAATATTTCCCACAGTTCACAAACACACACAAAGAATTTGAGATAAAAAAAAAGCCTAAAAGTAGAATAATGTGCAGTCACAGCAGCTCGATTTGTGACTCGCTGCCATAAGGAAAGATTAGTCAGTGTTTCTTTAATTAATTCCACCCTGCAATATGCTTTGGCAATGTACATTTTTATTTTTTACTATTTATTTATTTATTAATGAATTAATGTATTTTTTCTTTCTAACTGAATTTAGCAATTGTACACATCTTTATTCTGTTATAAAGTGCTTTGGCAACATTGTTCATTTGTAACATTAAAGCCAATAAAGCCCATTGAATTGAACTGATTTGAATTGAGAGAAGAGGAGAGGGAGGGAGAGAGACAGTGAGAGAGAGAGAGACTTGCAATAGAAAACACTTAGAGATGTGAGTGGCCTAGATGTAGCAAAGAGATCAATATGGCACAATTATTGTACACAGACAGTAATTGATGAACACATGGCCTGGGAGAACTTCCTTTTGGCTCTTTAAACATACAAGCCAATTTCAGCCCAATCGAACGGGTTCAATAAGGTCTATTAACTTAATGTGCTGTTATTTAACAGTGATACGGCTAGATTTTTGGTATGAGAAGAAAGCCCTTCCAATACATTATTTATAGCCATTATAAATAATGCAGAGCAGCAAAGTGGCTAATAGTTCTAACAGCCATGTGATATTCACAATCCAAAGCCCTTCTCTTTACAGTATATGAACCAGTAGGTGGATAAACATTAGGCTTGGTGTATTACAACTGACATGCAAGTTGTCTCAACTGAACTTTTTCACGAAGGCTTCTCCACTGAGAATGTTGCACAAGAATTGTGTTGCTGGCCTACTTTTAATAGACACGGTCACCGTTGCCTGTTAGGACTTGAGCATGTCTCGTTCTAAAGTAATAGCAGGACAGGAGTGTCTATAAAAGGTGATGTGTATTGTTGTGAATGTGCTGGTATACACCTAACTATCTCACTATGGGTCTTTCACAGCCACCCCTGCAGTGGCCATAAATCCTCTATGTGATTGGAGAAACGAGGTAATGAGCATCCTAAAGCACACTGCAGCCGCAGCCACACACACACAATAACAATGACCCTGGTCTTCCACAATCACCTTCTTCGAGTAACTCCATCTAATTAACTCAGTAAGAGAAACATAGCTATTCTGGACCCAGGCATCCCAAGAGAAGTTTTTAGTGGTATAGTTTTTCCTGATACAGTACAATGTTAAACACATCTAATAAATTGTCATTCTCGCTTTGAAATACAATGACACATTTGTATAGTTTACGCTCAACTGATAACCTATAAGTATTTGTTCAATCTATTCATACAGCTGATCTGGAAGTTTTATGCTGATGAATCCCTGAATTACTCAGAAATGCTGGCAAAGGCATGTCTTTTCCCCTGACTGTGTATAACACCACACATAGAGCCAGCCTTTACTTGTGTAAAGTCTGGGACACAGTGGAATGAATGTTTTGAACGTTCAATTAACTTTTTTACTGAACAACACGTTTCCTAGAAAACATTCAAAACGTTCATGAGTTATTTTCAAAGACGTTTTCTGTGTTTAATGGCGTAGCGAGTGTTGCTCAATGATGAGGATGAGGATGGTGATAAATTTACTACACGTTCAATGGGTGCTCGTAATGAAAGCAACATTTTGTACTGGTACTAAATAATGATGACAAATACTCACAAATAGCCTACTTATAAAACACCAACAGGTTCCAAATATCCCGCTAGAATTTGTACACATCATTGAGCAACACTGGCCACACCCATTAATGGAAGTTTTACAGCCATTTCATATTTGAAGTCAGCATTCACCTATGCTGTGCAGTAAGCCGGATCATGGAGAGGTCCCTGGGCACAAGTCTTTTAGAGGCCCCTCCACTTTCCAGTATTGGTGCCTTCTGAACTACACATTTTAGAGTGGCCTTTGTGACCAGCTCTGAAATATTTAACATGGTGGATGGAAGTGCTCACAATGGAAAGCAATGGATTGATATTGACTATTGATTAAATATTGAATTTCAAATGTTGATTAGCTGGGCATACTGGATAATATTGACACACACATCTCAATGTTTATCTTGCAGTTTGTGTGGTTATAGTAATACATCGCTCCATGCATGTATTTAAATTAAAATTTAAATGTATCTATCAAAGAGAAAGGATTATGATATCTTATATTTATTCCGATAAACATGTTGCTAAAATGGCAATATTAGCTGGATTAGAACCAGAAAGACCACTTCACAAGGCACTCACTAACTTGTCTGTACTTCAGCGCCACTAGCGGTAGTAACCAGCAGATGTTAGCAACCTTGGTGTAACATGTCGAGGCGGCGAATGCAGGCGCAGACGGGAAAACAGACAACGAAACAAGAGACTGCACGAACGAGCCTTCACTCGGCGCTTAATGCTTATGCTTCACAAACGGAAAACAACACTCCAGATTCCCCACCATGGGCCGAGGAGGAGAATGTAGACGGGACCTCTCCGAAGACCGAGCAGATGACCCAGCATGCCGTGGATCTCTGCTGCCTGCCGCTCCAACCGGGAGCACCGGTCTTCCCAACTGGGAATGACTGCCGTATGTATGTCTGCTGCACTCATGTTTTGGTCGGTTATTCTGTAACGTGTCGGAGGCGGCGAGTGCAAGAGACTGCACGAACGAGCCTTCGCTCTGTGTTTAAGGCTTATGCTTATGAATGACAACTGTAGCCTAATGGCAAACAATAATATTGTATATCCCCACACACATACATCTGTGAATAGTCAATATAGAGCATGCGTGGCTGGAGTGCACTGGGGACATGGTCAAGTTTTCTCCGGACAGGCACACACAGGTGAAGAAGAGCGGGAAAGGGGTGTGCCACCCATCCGACAGCCCTGGAAGTTACACTTGGTCACTGGGCATACCGCTAAATTGGCTACAACCCATGTCATTTTATTGTCAATGTTAATTGTTATGTTAATGTTAATATTCACTAATGTTAATATATAAGATTCTATACAAAAATATGATATTTAAGAACTATTGTTTGTTTCTTTTCTGTAAGTTGCCATTATTCTTACACCAACAGATGGAGCAAACTCTCTTAAAACAGGTAGGATTGCAATGGAACATATGGAATGACTGCATGGACATGGAAAATGGTTTACATGGCTCACAGGTCAGGAAGAATTGCCCCCAATAGCAAAAATTTGCTTAGGACCCCAGGGAGGTCAGGAATGGCACTGACGTAGTGCTAATGGACGGAAGAGACCAAGACAATCATCACAAACAGCGCCAAACCTCATTTAAGCGTCATTAACAGGCATATTGAGTGGGAAACGAGAGAGTTGTTGAAGTGTAATGATAAGTGAGTTAGCAAATTGCCTGTTTGCCCTTTAACAGGGCCGGAAAGTACACATTTTCCCCCGCTTTACTTTTGACTTACTGAACAGAGCCCCACCTCTGCTGACCTTTTGAATGTGGAGTAATTGAATGAGCATCTATATAACGTTAATTGGATGTTTCAAGATACTCTGAGAGCTGTTTAGAATTAATCTGAAAAAAATACTACATCACTACCTAATTATAGGTAAACATGCACACACGCACACACATAGGGTATGTTTAGTCATGTGCCATAATTACAGCTCTGCGTCACACATTTAAGTAAATGAAAGAAAACACTCCCTAGTGATTTTTTTATATTTCTTAATTTTTCAATGTCCACCCAAAGCAAGTGCCATCATTATATGTTAACTGACATTTTTGAACTTTTCTTTGTTGTGTGCATGCGTGTGTTTAACTATGATATAATGAATAATAGGACCATAGCATGTCTCAGCAGAAAATCCCTAGATTGTTATAACAATATTTTGTAAAAGAGAAATGAACGTAGTATTTTAATTTTTACAAAATATATATTATGGTTCCCATGACAAACACTCTAGACCAGACAGAGCATGTTTGCAGTGCCTTTCTATAATGGCTCAGTCACATCAAAATGTTTTGCTTCAGATGACATTGTCCTCCAGCTTGAAGTAATGCTTATGTCAATACCAAAGTACACATCACTACTCAGCCCAAACACTGTAATAAGTAGAGAACAACACTTTCTCATCGGAAAGAGAGCAGTTATTGAATGCATTTATTCAGCTTGTCAGCAACTGTTGTGATTCAGAGGATGAAAATGGTATTTTAGATGGTCCTTGCTGAAATGAATCACTGAACAGTTTTTATTCATCTGAAAAGCAGTATACAGGGCAAAGCTTGGCCAACATCATGTTTTGTTTGGGAATTAGAACTTGTTTACTATAAGTAAAAAAAATAAGTGCCCTTATATACAACTTGCATTTATTCATTTGCAGTTAATTTAATTGTTTACCATCAAACCATAGCAGAAAGTCTGTGTTAAAGTGTGGTATTATGCCTCAATATTTCTTCCCTTATTCCATTTCCCTTCTGTGCCGGTGGCATGAGCTCTACATTATAGGATGCAATATCTGCCATAGCTCAGAGGTCATAGTCCTCAGGGCCTCGCACTTTCACACAAACACATTCTATGGAACGCAATTAACATTTTGTAACTTACTTTAGCAAACACCCATACACAAATAAATACACACACACACACACACACACACACACACACACACACAAGGTCTGGAGCTCCATCATAAACTGGAGAGGAGAATGGGGAGCAATTAGGTTCAGCTGAAGACATGTTAATATACAGTCTCCCATGTGTCGCTGCTTTCCTCTGGAGAAATCTCAATGTCAAATATAGGAACTCTGGTCATTTACAGGTATCTGGTCAGCCAAATTAGAAGAATGTGTTTGTGTAAATATGAACTATTTTTAATCTATATCTTAATGTAATTAAAAACATAATTGTTATCTTTGAAGTCATTCAGAAGTATGTAATTACAATACAGTATTACAGTCAAAGTTTGAAATTTGTTTCAAAACGTCAACGTTCATTATCATAAAATGTCATACATACAGTATAGCACTACATACAGGTTCACAACTCAAATTTTTTGGTATGTTGTAAGGTTAATGTTAACAACTGTGCATTGAAATCTTTTTCTAAATATTATTAAAATGTTATTGTCACCATTCTCATTGTGTCTACAGGCAGCAAACAGGACATAACAACAAAATGAGATGACAATTCATTCTTTCATATTCATTATCATCCTTGGATGAAAGGAAAAAATGTGTCCTCCAATTTCTTTTTTGTGTGATTTCCATTTTTAGTTAAAAACATCTTACAATTTGGATTTTATACATTTTAGATAATGTTCACTGTGTAGTAGACAGCCAAATCTAAAAGAAAAGAAATAACAAATGTTGGCTGTACAGTGATATTAAAGCTACTGTACATTACATCTGAGTGTTGTAACGGCAGCTACCTCAAACTGAAGTAAAGAGCTGAAGATTTTGTACTCAAACACCAACCCCTCCTATACTGCTCCTCCCTGTGGAGCCTGTTGGTCTGCAGTTGCAAACACATTGACAAACCTGTTATGTTTGTGCACATTCGTGTGTTTGAAAGCAAGGTAGATTTGACAGATTGTATCAGGAAAAAGAGGTTCTGATTGGTCAGAATCTTCAGCTGGAAAATTCAAAATAGATGTATACAGAGGTAGTGACATGATTCACGGCCGCACCGGCGCTGAACAGTGCCACGCCTGCAACTACTTAACCCTCGTAATGTCCTCTGGGTGAAAATGACCCAAATAACTTGCTCTTTGTGGCAGATAGAAGGCGCTAAACCTTATTCTACAGCTTACACAGACATATGATGTACACTGCTGAAACAACAAGGTGTGTTTGAAACCCGAGGACAACAGGAAGGGTAAAAGGAACAAAAAAACAACACAAATACATAAATAAATAATTAATAAAAAATAAATACACACAGCAATGCCAATTGAAAAACACATAAATCATACACAATCAGATGGCGCCGCCGTGTGGCCAAATACGATATTTCTGAGTACAT
>JAODUG010000003.1:2699589-2712646 GCA_027564795.1 Aphredoderus sayanus | reverse complement strand
GATTATATCTCCACACTGGCCTGGGAACGCCTCGGGATCCCCCAGTCAGAGCTGGCCAATGTGGCCAGGGAAAGGGACGTTTGGGGTCCCTTGCTGGAGCTGCTGCCCCCGCGACCCGACCTCGGATAAGCGGTTGAGGATGGATGGATAAATACACAGCAATAACAATTTAAAAAAAAAACACAAATCATACACAATCAGATGGTGCCCTCTGGTGTAATAAGTATATATTATTAAGGACATCACAAGGGTTTAACATTTAGCAATCACCACAGCCTGTTTCTCTCCCAGACATTGAGGAAATATTATGTATTAAGTAAATAAAACCAGACAGAAGTGTGATGTCTGTAGCACCGCTCGACTGTTGTCTTCAATAGGGCTTTAGACTTATTGATCTCATCTGTCTCAGTGGAATAGAAGGGTTCAGCACAACCGCGCACATACTGTACAGTGTTGAATATCATTGGGATTAGGAAAAAGGTCTGGCTGTCAAAGCCTTCAGACGGTGCTGCTCTTTAAGCGCAATCACACTATTTCATGAATGTTATTTAACAAACATGACCGCTCTCTCTCTGGGTGTGGTTAAGAAAGCTAATGTTAAAACTGTAAAATAATCTCACAGGAACTAGAATAACAGATGTAATTTGGACTTTTTAATAGGTACAGACAAAACCTATTTTTAGATTTGGTGTAATATGCTGAATCTACTATAAATCTAATCAGGCGAGAATTCATTGCTCAAGATGCTTAGTTGATTAGATTAATATCAATACAGTATTTGTGAATTTGCAGTCTGATAGGTTGCAATCGGATCTTAGAAGCCATCAGCTAGATCCTCATTCAATAATGCTGTTTCTCCAGACATGTCATAATAGAGGGCTATATGAATCAGCCAAGCAGATGGCTGCTTTTTCATCATTCCAGCACGAGAATGTGGAAATCTAGCATTGACAGCCAACACTGCATACTTTAGCCTCCAGCAGTGATTTATATTCATTGTTCCATGTTAAGGCTATGATAAACAAAATTAAAATAACGTGAGATATGAGAACCACGCTGTTTTTTTAAGTGGCAAGTGAATATTATGGTTTGGCTTCCTCAAGCTGCAGTTCACCTATTTGAAAGTTAAAGAGAAATAACATCAGAAGGGTGCAGACATATACATGCTTTATATGCATACTCCATTACAGACTGGACTGTTTAACAGAAAGCCTTGCAACATTTGTTTTGCATTGTAGATTGTTTTCATTTTAAAACAGTTCTTTTGGTATATATGCCAACATTAAGACAGTAGTATGCTACACTAACCAGCTGAGGGTGTATTGATATAACCTTTATGTCAGGTTTGCCAACTCTCAGACATCTGATTGATTGCAATTGTTCAAATCTATCTAGTTCTGGTTAAAACAACATCAAAACGTATGCATATCAATGTAAATTATGACAACATTGGGTTGGCTCGTCAATCTAAAGCAATAGATAGCAGCTGAGAACATCACAGGCTAGCATGATATGGTAAGCTTTTTTGCAAACCCAAAATGAGGGTAATATGGATTATGTAGGATTCGCATATCTCACTGCTACATTACCCCACTGCCTAACAGAACATTTACAGTATTTGGCAGATGCTTTTATCCAAAGCGACTTATATGTAGTACATTTGTCAGAAGTTGGACATTCACAAACCAATGGCGGTGCAAGCCATGCAAGGAGCACCTCTAACCACTGGGAGCAATTGGGGTGAGGCAACTTGCCCAAGGATGCTTGCAGGTGGTCCGGATCCGGGGCTTGAACCCACAACCTTCTGGCCAGGAGTCAAACACTCAGATCACTAGACCAACCTACACCCAGAACAGAGGATTCCCACTGTAGAACAGCTGACATGCAGCAATTGTGATTGGAGGGTTTGCCTCCAGGATGTGATATGTGAACGCGTTAGGTCCAGACAACCAATCCAGCTGTCCACCATAGCATGCACACTCACACACTTCCTCCATCTCACAGCACTTCAACACATCCTCCCCCAATTCGCAGTCTCTGTTAAACAAAGGGGCGCCTGTCCATCCTTCCAGGAAGCCACACTGGTTTCCTGTCTCTTGCCCGTTCCCACATTACTCTTTCATGTGCCAAATAACAGGACGGAGGTGGGCAGAGAGCGATATTGTGTCCACATCTACATACAGCCATCACACACACACACACACATACTCTTAATTGAACATTAACTTTAATTTCCATTACTGTTCAGTTAAAGCCAATGTTTATTAAGTCATCAGTAGATTTCTGGTATAGACAGAAGCCGTTGTAGAGAAATCATGGCAAAGACAGGCTGAAAAAATGTGATCTGCTTTTGACGTGGCATGGTGTTACTTCCATTCAGCCAATGGCCACAAGCCTCTAGACTCTTCCCATATATATCCATAGCCCTGGATAATACCACCATCACCCCCTCCCACCCATACACACACACAACTTTGTTTTTAACTTTAAAGCCGCAGACCGTCATAACATCAGACATAATGGAAGAAAATGGGCTGAAGGGACAATGATATCAGATGAGATGGACTGAGGCAGAACGTCCAAGTTGGCAATGTCTGCCTTCACCCTCTGCCCCTCGTCCCCTCTCTACATCTCCATTCTGAATTAATTATCATACTTGGACGGTAAACCTGGTAGAACAGGCCAGCATTCAGTTATGACAGCTTTGCACATTTGCAGCAAGGGTGAGTACATGCAAATAGGATCTACATTAACATTTGATATCCTTAGGGTTACAAAGGCTATGCTGTGCCAAGCAGTTAGAGAGCGAGTGTGTGTGTGTGTTTGTGAGAGCGTGAGTGAGTGAGTGAGAGAACATGAGTCAATAGCACCAGACACCCAGATTCTCACTCTCCGGGTGATTTTTAGCAAAGCAGTCTAATTTCAAATTACAATATGCATTTCAGGCAACAGCACACAGGCAGAATGTTAAAGAATAGAGTAGTTTAAATGCAGATGTCCTATTATCCTGTGTGCAAAACCTTGAATGGAGGAATACATACAGTATTTCCTGGTAAAAAAAAAGGGCAGTTAATTTTAAATCTATTCAAGGTTTAAGAGAAAATTAAAAACAATTTCACAAAACAAAAACACATTTTCCGGTAAATCAACCGTTTGTTGAGTGGGGCTTCAAAGGAAAAGCACACGGCAGTACAAACTCCATCAAGGGTTTAAAAACAATCTCCCCCCCAAAAAATATCTGAAAATAATTATAGAAAAAGTATGGCAGGAATGAACATGTACGTATAATGATAATAGTCCATTGAAAATTCAGAATTTGCTTGGTAGTGGTCTGGGATCATCTCTCTGCCGAAAGCTTAAAAGTTTGATTCCCATGTGGGTTAAATTCCATTTGATTGGAGGTGCCCAACACCTACCTGCACCTACATACACGTCTGCAAAAGTCAAAGAGGTGCAGAACGATTAGTCTTGCCATATGTTAATAATGTCTGTTCTCACAGTGAGGAGCCCAACAATGGCTGGTCCAGTCACTCTCCTCGTCCGGTGGGAGTCAAAGCTGAGGTTTCTCCTTGCAAGCACCATCAGCTGTGGACAGGGAGGCCGCGGCATCTCTTGGCGCCAGGCCCACATTTCATCCTCCCTCTTCCTGAGGGGCAGGCTTCTCTCAGGGCAGTCCTTCACAAGGGCACCAAAGAGCCTCAGCTGGCAATGCAGAGCTTATCCCATACCCGGCTTCAATGGAGTAAATAGAAAACGACAGGGAGAGACTACATTAGTCGATGTAAAACAACTCTATGCATTGCATAGCTTGGTATTCATCTAATCCCTTGTATTTAGCTCTTGCATGAAACACAGGATTCTCCAAATCCTCTAAAATGGATTTAATTACTATGCATTTCACATTTTTGTTGCAGTGTGTCCCAATGTCCATGTTCACTGTCATTAAGGTACGAGACATGAAAAGTCCCTCACCAGCCCCTCTTTCAGTTTGTTCCATTTTTAGGTAATAACTGTGGTTGTCTCACTCGATTTCCCTCCTGTCAGAGCCTGGAGCTCTGGGTCCTCATTAGTCACTATTCCCAGATTGCATTGTCCCCCCACTCTACTCCTTATCGAGACGGGCACTAAGTACAAGTGCGGATTCACCACCACTCTGTTCAGTGGAATGGGCAAACAGCACGGCGCACAGAAGGTGGGTCATGGTCAGCATCGATCAAACATGCTATTAATAAGTGTGCCGAGACATGATTCAGACCACCTATTATCCACACAGGCTGATGGCGATGAAGAGTTTGTTTTTAAATGAGCTAGAAATGGTTTTCTGAGGATAGCCCAAAATAAACTAGGTTGGGACGAAAACTGTGTGGTGCCAGTCTGGTCTACATCGAGTTTCTAGGTTTCCAAGATCCTCTGAAGGTGTTAGTGGTGGTCTTTTGCGGGAAGGTCATAATTTAACATGCTGACTTGCTAATACAGCAGTTATACTTGAATATTATAGATGTTTAATATTTTTCAGGAAATTATCAATAGCAGCACAACAGACATTTAGGTCAAATGGATATAGCATAGTAAAGGCTACACTGAAATTAGTTTACCTGAGGTTTGTATTGTCTCATGTGAAGTTGCTCTGTGGTCACTGCATGACTGTACCTGAGAGAAGGACACATTCTAAAATCAATTTCCAGTCTTAATATACCAGAGGAAACATCATGCAATGTCTATGGGTGTATGTAGGTATGGACATGCACACCAGCTTTCTGATCGCATAGCACTGTATATGTGGAACCTTTTAAATTACCACATTAGGCAAACCTTTATACATATATCGCAAAGAAAAAAAAGTAAGAGCAGCTCAACTGTACAGAAGATATTAAAAAAAGAGATTTGGCTTGTTTAATTTTTATCAATTATCACTTTTCTATGTTTTGTTAGTACACATAAAGAACAGTTATTTTATTACATAAAAATTTACTTTTATTTTTTTTCCTTTCTTACTTTTGAAACGATTCTTTTCCTTTGTTTGTTTGTTTTTTTGCCAGGACTATATAGTAATGTTTTATGATACTGCACGCATTTACTAGATAGTTTATGTCAATTGATAAACACACCATCAACTGAAAACATTTAGGGTTAGGTTACCTTTACAGTGGAGTGCTCTATGTTATAAGCAGTCCTCTCCATTACTCTAAAATAGCCACCGTCACTCATGACAGTGACACCTAGACCTGAATGGTGGTTTGAACTCAGTTCAATTTTCAGTTGCCATCAAAGAAACTCTCATTAACGATTATGACCACAGGTAAGAGGATTGAAAAAGTCTTATACATACCCAGGCATTCAATGCTTTAGAACTCTATACACATTAGGAAGCTATCCGTGGTTATTTTAGAGGTCTTACCTCAGGGTCCTTTTTAAAAAGTATAGAAAGAGAGAAAAAGCATAAGTTGTGCTCTTTTGATAATCAGTCAAGACATCATTTAGTAGGGTTAAAGTCTGCAGACGGCAATACATTCATTTAGATTTAAAATGTTTTTGGAATGAGAAACAAATGAAAACATCTACATTTGACTTGTGAAAGTTTAAAAAAGGCCATTTCAAATTTTACTAGGACATGAAACAAATAAACCAAGTTAAGTTTCATAAAAAACAAACTAAGCTTTATTGACAAACTGCTGCAAAACATCTTTTGGACAGATTTAGTTACCTATTTAGGCAAGCTTACACACGTAGCATAATGCATTTTATGGAGAGGGTACAGAAAACTAGTGGCAGAATAAGTACAGTTTGGATATTTTAAAATATATACAGTAATTTGGATTTAGCTGCAGGATCCCTTCTCTATAGAAAGAGAAGACCCATGTGGAGATTTTTGTCCCAATCCTTTATTACATTGTGCATGCAGTTTATAGAGATTCAGATCAATGAAGACCTGAACTTGGGCTAGCATAACAGGTGGCCATCTCTTGGCCAGGATATCATAAGTTAAAAAAAAGTCTTAAAATTAACTTTTAAAACACTTAAAACCAATTAAGGATGTGAGGACAGTCCATCTCAACAGTGTCTATTAGGGCTATATTTCAAAACTCTACGCACAATTACCAATATTGTAGCCTAAAACTACATTGACATATTTTTAGAGCTATTTATTAACAAATAGGAAGCATCAAAAAGTATGAATTGGTTTGAATTTCATTAACATTAATTCGTTTCCCTTCACTTGATTTAAGATTTGTTTTTGGCGTTTCTACATTAAAAGCTCTTTTATTTGACGATATTAAAACAGAATTTTGAAATGTAGCCTAAATGGGAATCTGCAACTGACTCTTTACAGATTTTTTTTCTTTTAAAAAAACAATTAAAATGGTTTCCTTTGATACTAACAAGTACGTACGGGAAATTACTCATCTCAATGAGTAATGAAAAAGTATCAACAATGCAAAAAAGCCAGGGGCAATGTGATCAGTGAAAAAACAAACAAATCCAGTAGAAATTAAAAAAAAGAAAAATATTAATTGGGGGGTAGGGGCGACAAATCTTTAATTTCTAACCACTCTAGAAAACCCGCCTTCATGGTCGGGGAGGGGGCGGGGTTTGCAATGGTCTGGGGTCAGGGTCAGGTGGGGTTATGGGTTAGAGTTTAGGACGGATGTTAAGGTTGAAATCTCAAAGTCAGTTCCAATCAGTTTCCAGATTTTCTTCTTGTAAAAAAAAGTCCAGTGTAGGAAAACAGACCAAACAAAAGAAAACAATTACTTGTGTCGAGCTGCTTAAAGCAAGAGCTGCCTCGGTAGTCGGGCTGTAGTCACGGCAACACGTGAGGATGGACTGGTCCATTTCAGTACTGCCTGTAGGGGTGTTCCCTGTATGTGGTCTTGGCAGGTCTCGGTGGAGGGGGGGCTTTTCCAGGGGTCTGTCTCTGGGTTCCGTTCCAGTCATCCTGATCTACAAGACACCACACACACAAAAAGACTAATGGAATCTGTGCCAACTAATGGGCTGGCAGTGCAGAGGTGGTCTTACCCCCAATTTCCACCGGCGTGTTTTTGTCATGTCCCAGCTCCGTCATGGAGCTCTTTACAACGCAAGTGAACCGCCAAAGCCTCCCAGAACCAGCTCTCTACTTGACTCCGCAAAAAATAGGCAGTTACATTTTTGACGGATGTAACTTCTGGGATGCTTCTGAAAGCAGTCAATGGCCAATCAGATAGAACTCCTAATATCTGTTTTGTTTGTTGCTATGGAAACTTAGTGAAACACAACAAGATGGTCCTCTTCTGACACACTGCATCATACTAGGATGCAGTGCAGAGGAAGGAGTAAAATCGCGTTTGTGACGCAACAGAACAGAGATGCGCCTGGTGGAAATCAGGATTTAGCAATGAAGAGGATTAATATTAAATAACTCACCATACGACTCGTAGGACTCTGTTGTCTCTCCGTGCCCATAGTCGTAGTATTCTGGCTCTCTGCAGCAAAAATAGAGACCATTTTTTATTTTATTTTTTAAATCATTGAAGGAAAAATAGTAACCCCATCAACTGTAACTGCCAGGGAGCTATTACAAAAATTGCTAATGATAATTGGCTCCTGTGAACAAGGTCAAATGGTTGTTTGCACCGTGAGCATTCCGGTCCCTCTCAGCTCTGCTAAGAGAGCAGCCAAGTGAGGCCCAGCACAGCACCGCTCAGATGAGAAGCCGGCGTTGTTCACAGCAGCCAAATAAACATATATTGCTCACATGAATACCATGACTCACGTCTGTGGCTGACTGTAGTAGCTGTCGTAAGACGTGTCGTAGGACGCGTCTGTGTAGCTCTCATCGTACGCCTGGGAGGGAGGGGGAAAGACATAGGAACATAGTGCGAGAGAAAGGTGGATAGAGTTAGAGAGAGAGGGACTGAATCATGAAAGCCAACCTACCCTGAAGTAGTGCACTCCCGCTAAAGTAAACATACTCCTGCATGCCTCCAATCACTACTTGTGTAGTCAAGAGGTGAGCAGTAACACGAGTACAACAGGCCCCAGAGAGCCTCCTCCACATCGAGTGGGAAAGACCATGAATACAAATATATTGTATTGTGGGAAGTGGACTCTTCAAACAAATGGTGATACCCCATATTTATGTTGTATGTAGATACATATGGGTTCAGGACACGACAAAACCCATAACGTTCATAATATACTAATATAATAAGTTGTATTATATATAATATAATACAACTTATTACTACTGTATATTATAACTTTTGTTGCTTTTTCATCATGGTTATATGTTTATAGGTTAATAAGATAAAGATGATTAAAGCTGATATAGGTAGGATTTGAAAGTTGCTAGAGCGCTACCTAAAAAATAAGTATAGACAACAGGTTTTTCTGAATCAACAACCCAAAATCCACCCTCTCCATTGGAGCTCCTTGGTCTGCCTTTGTGAAGCCCATTGACAATATACTGACTGCTGACAGAGGTCTGTGATGTTTCTAAATAATTGTTTAATCTGAGGTACTCACATATTCCTCGTAGCTCTCGGTCGTGGCGGGGGCATGTTGGTGGGCAGGTGGGGGCGGCGCCATCCTCTGAGGAAGTCCCGCTGTAGGGGGCCTGGACCGAGGCGCAGAGGTTCCCCTGGTGGGCGCCGTGGGCGGGCCCCCTCTGCCTGCGGATGTACCTCTCACCGCCCCTGCTCTTGCCGGGCCACCACGCGTGACGCCACCCCGGGTGGCCGTGCCGCGCGGAGGCATCCCTCGCCCCCTAGAGACAGCATGACAGGAGCAGGAAAGGCAGCACATTAAGTCAATATACTATCTGTATTAACCCTCGTAATGTACTCAGAAATCTTGTATTTGGCCACACGGCGGCGCCATCTGATTGTGTATGATTTGTGTGTTTTTCATTTGGCATTGCTGTGTGTATTTATTTATTTATTAATCATTTCTTTATGTATTTGTTGTTTTTTGTTCCTTTTACCCTTTCTGTTGTCCTCTGGTTTCAAACACACACCTTGTGTCAGCAGTGCACATCAAATATGTGTGTAAGCTGTAGAATTAGGTTTAGCGCATTCTATCTGCCACAAAGAGCAAGTGATTTGGGTCAGTTTGACCCAGAGGACATTACGAGGGTTAACAGTTTATTTAGTTTCAAGCATTAAGGAGCATGTAGAGGTTAGGTATCTGGGAGTCCACCACCCTACTAACATGGCCTGAACACCATGTCAGCATGTCCCATTCATGTCTGATAACTGCGAGCAGGCGGACATCAAGGACCCCCACCCCACACACTTATCGTGACATACAGTATTTATGACATGCAGTATTTACACACACACACACACACACAGCATGTTTCACTTCAGTTTGACAGGTCATAATTACGACCTGACAACAGTTGCCTAGGAAACGGAAATGAGGAAGAGCTTCCAAAAGTCTCTCCCCTTAATATCCTCTGTGGGGAGCGCTATTCTCCCCAAGCGACCAAGCAGTGGTGCTTATGATACACTAGGCTGTGTCTAACCTGGGCACCCCTGCCGGGGGTCCTCCACGGCTCCTGACTGGTGGGCCCCCTCTGCCTCGGGCTGCGTGCTCTTGGCCTCCATTCAGGTAGCTCATCTCCATGAACTGCTCCTGGCAGATATCATCCATCAAGTCCTGCGCACACACACACACGAGAGGACATGAGAACAGGTCAGGGTGTGTGGAAGGGGAGGAGGAGGATGGATTGAAGGTAAAGCCAGAGGACGAGACAGGGAGGAGTTCTAGGGACATGGAGAAGCAGTGGAGGGGAAGAAAACTGTAGGAGTCAAATGAAAAAGTTCCTCTGACGCCTGGCGGAGTGTGGGGCGGGGGTGTGGGGGGCTGTACAAATACAGACAGAATGTTCTCACAAGCGCCTGTCTGCCCCTAAAACCCCCTACACACACACACGAGATAAATGGTCTGGCTCTACCTAGTGTGGCTGCATAAGCAGTTAACCTATTTTACAGCCGTTAAAACAGTAAGTCGGGACAGATAAAGGCACAAAACGATTGAGCGGCACAAATCCCAAGCCGTTGTTTCTCCTGGGGGCAATCATTTAGCCTGATCGAGACCCAATCAATTCCTTTTCCTGAGCCAATCCTGTGACGGGGGTGCCATTGGCATGCAGGGGCTGGCGGTTGGTGGCATAAGATGGGGGAGAGGGGAGGGAGTACACACAGCTGACAGCAAACACGGGAACTCGCGAAGCCAACGTTCAATTTATCTTGCAGCGGAGGCAGGCAAACACAATCCATTTATCTGATTACAAATTCATCAGTCGCCGGGAGCGACAAGACCCGAGCCTGCATAGAACCTTTCACAGCATATCAACACGTACCTGCCCTTTTATTACCATTTTAGCACTTAAAATATAAATACATCACATTTAATATTTTATAGGAGGCTAAAAGACATCTTTACATCCTCTGCTACTACATCAAAACAGAATTGTTAAAATCCCCTTTCCAGGTGAAACAAATATACATTCCACCTTCCAACAGAGTGATGATGTACATTTTTTAGCAAGTGTAGTCATTTGTTAAAATGCAGTCCAGCCTGTGGCAAAGTAAACCAGGCCTGAGAGATGGCGGTCTTTAGCTACAGCGACAGGTTTCTGCAGGGGGACAGCCATTTATGCAACGTGGCAATAACACCATCGCAACCTGTTCATCAGTCCATTCGTCTTCCTTCTCAGACAAATTATATCCTTTTCCCCTGGCAGGCTGCCCACTAATTACAAGAAAACAACATCATCATCATCAAGGCACTGTATAAAACAAATCCCTGGCTTTCTGGCCTACCCTGACATGGGTAAGAACACTGAGTTTGGACCAGACAGTTCTAAGCCAAGCCCCAGTGTCTCAGTACATAAAAGCAATCAAAAATCCGATTGCAAATTAATCATCAATGATCTGCAGGCAGTTCATTGAGAGATCTAGGGATACCTCACAATATTCTCCCCTTCTTCTCCTGTTAGGCCATTAATCTCACTCCATCAGCAAGATGTCAGATTAACAGACATGGAATTGGAACAGAGGGGGACAACCTGCTCCCAACAGTGAAAGCAACCAGACCCCAAATCGTGTTAAGTCCTTCGCCTAGAAATCCTTTTGCCCCGTCACTCAAAGAAAGAAGGGCTTCATAAAATAACACAGTAGCATAAAATATACTGTACTTCTACAGTCTACCAGTCACTTCACGTGTGGAACTATCTGAAATACACTGCATAGCCACCCAAATGGGGTACATATCAATAGCAAAGTTTCTATCTACAAGCATCTCTCCCTTTGCATTTTTATCATATAGATTATCTCATCTTAAAATGTTAAAATGTTCAATTCTATTAAATATATTCTAAAAACAACTGAAAAATACTTTATTTCTTGGCTTGACAACCACTTAGTACACAGGCTGTCATACTGCAGCTGGCCATTAAAAAGCACTTAATTAACAAGGCAACAAGTCAATTGGCCCATCATGGTAACACAAAGGCCAATCACCGGAAAGAGGAACTTCTTAACTTCCTCCATGGCGTGGGCCATGCGAAGGTACGCGTCCGGCACGGGGGCAAACACCTCAATGAAGACGTGCAGCTCCATGGAGAGGTGGGCGTACTTGGGCTCTCCTCCTTTCCTCAGACCCTCCTCCTAGAGTAAGGGCAACACACAGGGGGCATCGGTGAGATTGCATTTCTAACACACAGACCAATGATCACATCACACTGGTGGGTAAACCCACTTTAGCCAGTATGTCCTCAGATGCTTTTCCCTAAAAGTGTGTGTGTATGTGTGTTCAATCTGTGTTTTACCTTTGATTTGTCTCTCATGGAGCCTTTACCCAGAACAGAAATCTTGGCTCCAGTCTCCTCCTGTAGACGCTTGATTGTGTTACCCTGAGGTCCCAGAATCTTCCCCACAAAGTTGAACTAGCAACACATGCAGAGAAATAACCGTTATGGTCTAAAACAAAAAAACAAAAAATAATTTTCTAATGCATCAAAAAAAAAAAAAAATCTGTGACAATTATACAGTTCAACTAAATTTAAATTGACTAGTTCTGTGAAGTTACATAACTCCCATCTTTAATATATTCAACAACAAAAAGTTGTGTGGCATGTTTGATATCATTACGTTATCGAGTACAATAGTGGGAATATTGAAAAAACACATGGAGAACACAGGGCTGAGCATATCACCAAACTATAGTTATCTAGATTGTTCACAAGGAAAGACTGAAGACCTTTAACACCGTCAGTAAACATGATGTACTGTAAGAAGCCATGCAACTTGTAAACTTTACATTGCTTCTCCCCAAAAAAATAATGGTGTGTAAATAAAAGCATTTTAAACAAACTGTCAATGTTATTTATCAAGTGAAATTACAGATTTGTGAAAGGTCTACTATCAAAAACATCGTGCCACCTTTGAAGTCTGTCTGGTCCAGACCCTTACATTACATTCATATATATCAATGAAAAAGGAGCAGCATCTACAGTATACATATTATTCTTTTTAGCCCCAAACACAACAAGGTAATTTAAAAAAGACAATCCACTGGGGAACTATGTGCTATCTATTTCTGGAAGCTGGACTAAATATCTGCAGTCAAGTTCAACACCCCTAATCTAAGACTTATGATAGAATTAGCAATGCTGGAGAATGATTGTTGATATTTGAACGCGATCAAAACGAAAACACCTCTCCCTTCAATGCCATAGTGTCAGCTTTTGCAAGTGTCGTAACGTCATAAACTTGGTAAAAAGATTACTTAACATGAAAACCTATTTGTTATAAATATCTGGGGTTGTCTTGTATGGTGTGGTCTGCATCACTTTGTGTTCTCAATTACGGAGCGAGGGCTGTGTAGAAACACCGGATTACACAGAATGGCCAGCTAGCAGACTAATGAGCTATTCAGTGAATTTGACAAAAAGTGTATTAGCTTACAATTGCTGACCACCTTAACCCTCATAATGTCCTCTGGGTCATAATGACCCAAATCACTAGCTCTTTGTGGCAGATAGAAGGCGCTAAACCTAATTCTACAG
>JAODUG010000003.1:2685922-2699489 GCA_027564795.1 Aphredoderus sayanus | reverse complement strand
GGTTTAGCGCCTTCTATCTGCCACAAAAGCTAGTGATTTGGGTCATTCTGACCCGGAGTACATTACGAGGGTTAAAGTCTATTTGACTCAGGCAGCAGACCTGTATATTCTGACTCCATGTGAGGTAAGGACAGGTTAGTTGGAGACCAGAATACAAATGAATGGAGTTATAGTTGCTGAAGCAATTGTTACAACCATACCCGAATTAGAAATAAAAATAAAACAGTAATCAGAATTGGCCAGGATAAATGCATTCAGTGCATCCCTAGTTGTAGATACTACGAAAGGTGTTTCTTGTACCTGGCTTCTGGATGACTGAATTACAGGCATTGGCAATCTCTTCTCTCTTTGCCTCATCTGGGTACTGGTTCTCCATGAAAAAACTGGAAGACATTTGTTGGAGAAGCGGTAAATATAACTCAGGCATTTGAACTATATGCATATAAAACTAGGTAACCTATATTACGTATCAATATGACCTATATTACCCATTAGGTAAATAAAAAAAAGCTAGGTGTTATGTCAGACTACAATTAAAATACAGAGCATAATAAAATGTAACTCTTATCCCTAATAAATCTTTAGATGCCCTGTACTCATGCTAGGAGAACAGCCTCAAATATAAAAAGACAAGAATGCAGTGGCTATAAGTCATCCAACAAAGTTCCTTAACTGTAAAGGAGATTTAATGAATGCATGAATAATTTATTACAACGAAAGGTAAAAATCATCTTTTATACTTTCAACACTACATGTACTCTATAAACCTAATACACTCATATTACCACCATATCTTTTTAAAGAGGATTCACACTGACAATACCGTACTGTTTTAGCAATGTTAGCCTTAATTACTAATCATTCCCTCAGTTGCCTGTGTTATCCTCACTTCACCCGATTCTTGAGTCCTCTATGTCCCCCTCAAGCTGAAAATGTAGAACTATCTCACTTTACAAAACACACTGGGATCAGTTCCATCCTGCTCCTCCTCCAGTCTCTCCATTGCCCTTTCCTGCCTACTCGTCACCACCCCCCACCCCCACCAACACACACACACACACACACACACCCATCTTAACCTCCACTGTAATGTCCTTCAGTCTAAACTAGCTCATAAAGATCAGCACTGCAGTGGAATTGCGTAATCTGGGCACAGGGCTGGTGAGTAAGGTCTAAGTGGCTGTGTGATTTTATTGCTGTGATGGCGCCCTGCACATGCAGCCAAACATACTGCATAAGAGGGCTAAATATTGGCAGACAATAGGTTAGGAGGCCTGGAAGAATGCCTGCATCATATTTCAGCCACTAAAATCTTTTATTGTCTAGGTACAATATGTTAGCATCAGATAAGTGTATTAAAGGCAAGTAACAATAGGACTGTAAAAAGCATGGAAACACATTTGTGTCTCTATGCCATAATAGTGTGCAATGTCCCCACCCCAGGTATTGCTAGAACATGAACTGTAAAGGGAAAACAGCTAGATTCAACATTTACGCTCAATTGACTATTATACTTTCCCATAATGATTCAGTAGCAATGTAGACATAGGACATTCTGGAAACGTATAAGAGAAAACAATCTAGCATACCTGTATATATCACTGTATATAGAAATTAAACTATACTTTTTTTAAGAAATAGAACACTGAAGAAAAAAGAAAAACTATGCCATGAAAGATAGATTTCAAGCTAGAACCATCTCATACATTTTTTTTTTTCTATGTCATAAAAGCATGACATAGAAAACAATGTAATGGCTTCAGTGTCAGGTCTCTAACTCGCAGCCAGCTTGGCTCACCTCTCCATGATTGATTGACACTCCTTCCTCCAGGTGAACCTGCTACCTCTGCGCAGCCTCAAAGGGCCACCCACCATACCGGCTCTGTCGCCAGACAGGACCCCTGTCCTCCAATCAGGTTCCTCCTTCACTAAAGAACGCATTGACAATGTTGCTCCTGGAAAAAGACAAGAAGGAACATTTCTTCTGTTGTGAACAATGTGTTCTGTAGATGTAGTGTTCTTGTGGAGATAAGCCCAATAGAGCACAGCTATCTCCACAATATTGAGTGGTTTCCCTTTCAGCCTTCAACCAAAAGTCAGCAGTTCTCCCCCCCTAGTAAGAGGAAAGCATCTTTGGTTGTTAGCGTGACTCTCCTATGGGAGTCTACAAGCGATAGATCAGCCCTCCACCCTGAGAAGAGGGCTGTGCTTTACAGTCCCTTCAACCATGACAACAGACAGCCAACATGCAGGCCAGGAACATGGGAATGTTGTGGGAAGGACAAGGGGAGGGGGCAGTGTCTCCTGCTGTGGGAGGAAGGGTCTAGGTGTGGGTGGGATCATCTGAGCGGGGGCATGGCTTGTTCTGGGCAGGGGTTACCAGGCTTGGGGGTGTGGGGAGGGGAGGTTACCTGGCTGGGAGTGGGCGGCTGCAGCGGCAGCAGTGTACCAAGGCAGCAGGTGCATCAGCAGCTCCCTCTGCCTGCCCCAGGCTGGGTTGGGGTTCAGGTTGGTGTTGGGGTTTGGGAGGATGTTGGCCAGGCTGCCACTTGCCCCAGCGCCCGTCCCGTCTCTGTCCCCTCCCCTGGCCCTGGGCACGGCACCCAGGGTGTGCTGGCTTTCACTCCACCTCGTCCCTTTGGTCAGGACAAAACCACTGGTCAAGCAGGCCTTGGCCACACATTAGGTTAGGTTAGGTTGGGTTAGATCAGATTAGGTTAGATTATATTAGAGACAGTTTGGGCAAAGGTGATTCAAGATTTTAACTTCCAATGTTTCCATTTCAGTAGCGAGTACTTCAAATGTGGCTCTGGGGTTAACTTGCTCGCTCCTGTAGACCTGCCTTGGAATTTATATTCAGAATTTAGAACTAAAAAGATTTGTTTCAAAAGCATTATTTGGTACAGAGATGGGTGTTTCAATCCTGTCCTTTTGGCCATACAATGAGGCTTCCATTGTAAAGCAAGGTGATATGCCCACTGTTCATTAGAAACATTGCTCTTGTTAGTATTGTTAATAGCCTGTTTGTTAGCCATGTAGGAATGAAAACCAGCACAGGAGGATCTCCAAGATCAGGGCTGAGATCTATGCACACAGCACAGCTTGAGACAAGCAACAGTGGAAAAAAAACAGGTCTATAAAGCATTAGTAATGACCATGGATTTGCTCCACCAATACACTAGTCTAGAATATTCTAAATAGCACAAACTTTCAGCAAGATTGGGTATATTATCAGAAGGTTTAGTTTTTAGTGCATGTCCAGAGCAAATACATAGTTAGCACTTCTACTTCCTAAACCTGTGTTTTTCACCTATATAATAATATAAGGGGAACAGAAAATGGGAGGGTTTACAGTGAAAGGGTGGGAAAGCAGGGATGGCGTGGTGTATTTCATTGACAACCCTGTGCGAGACTCCATGCAGATCAGATGCAAACACATCAGGTCGTAACAACTTAAACTGCTTTGTGCTTTTGGTCAGTTTGTCATAGATACGAGTAGATGCTTGTGTAGTCGCCCAGTCCCTCTATGCTAGGACACAGAGAGGTCACTGACAACCTAAGCTGTCACTCTACCCTCTACAGACAAACCACATTCATCCACTTAAGTTTCATCTGCAACCATGTGCCTTAACGATATTGATTAGCATCTCCAGTGTCTCCAGGACTACCTTTATACTTTGTCTTTCATCTAAATGTATAGATTTGTCTCTTGTCCTTTCTTGACCTCACTGTTTCAGAACCAGGGTTGAGCCGAGACAGAGGGAGGCTTGTGGGTTTGCCATGCAAAATATAGAGGCGTGCAGAGAATACACAGGGCCAATGGAAGAGGTTAGCAAGCAGCGATTAATGCTCATGCTGTCAGACAAAAATGTCTCTCATAAACGGTACAAACAGACAAAGACTTTAAATCATCCATCCTAATATAAAAGTTACAAACTACTCTAAACCCAATCCCACCCAATACAATCTGAGTCACATGCCAGATAACTAATATAAAGTTGTTGATTTAAGAAAGTAAAACAGTTGAAATCAATGTTTCTAATCAAAATAATGTGTTACTGTGAGGAAGGCATTACCTGAAATGTTAGTGCCAGTTAATATCTGGGAGCAAATCTAAAAATGTCACCTTCATTTTTTTTATACCAAACAGTAGTGGTGTAGCAATACACATATTTAAGAATTCTACACAAATTTCACATTTCAGGTTATGGTTATATTCTTTGTCTACTACAATATTTTATACAACACAACATACAAAAAAACTTTTAATTTCTGTTTTCATGACTTTGCTTGTCCAATAGGAAGTCTGCAATTAATACGCTGCCATTGACGATAGATTTGTCAGTTTTTCATTACACCCCTATTAAAGTGCAATAAAGCTAAATGTTTCCGGTTCAGCAACCAGCAGTCTTCAGACCTCTTCCCTGCACCTCACCTGGGTTGTTCCTCTCCAGGAGATACCAGCGATAGAAAGCCCTGCGCTTGGCATCGCTCATCTCCAAGCCCTGCTGCAGCAACCACTGGGAGATGTAACTCTGGCTGATGCCTGCAGAGTGAAGAATGAGTGGGGGCAACTCAGAGGAACACCCTGATACTGTTGTGTCTGTCATGAATCATCAACAGCAATGGATGGCACAGTACCTGTGACTTGGCCCACGATGGCCTGAGAGATCCTACGGTTGTTGAGGAAAACTTTTATCTCTTCTTTCACAAGGTTGCTGTCCCTTCTGTGACAAGCACCGGACAGACATTAGGACACAGTGTCTACAGTTTATGGATACCGTAAACAGGAGAAGGCAGCCTATCATATTTAAATCTAGAGTCGACATGAATGTAGACAGGAAACGGCAGGTTCGATCCTCCCAGTTCATGTTTATACAGTGTTTATGACATCTTAGACATCTTATGACACCTAAGAAGCTACGCCCCCCACATTAGACACACATTGCCAAGGCTGGAATAGTGTTGTGTGGTGCGGTCTACACCACTTGACTGTGTTCCCATTTACAAAGCCAGGGTAGTATAAAAACACCGGTTTTTCAGCACGTACACACAACAGAAATCTCAATGTCCTCAGACCGTGAGGAGATACTCTTTGAATTTGATTTTTTTTTAAATAACTCCACCGTTAAAGTGGTAAGCCAACGAGGACCCCACAGTAATGGCTGAGATGTAGAACAGCACTCACCTAACCTTATTTAGATATCCCCTGCACACCTGACCTGAATTAAGTCAACTGAATATTCTGGGAGAATAAGCCTGCACCTCTGGGAAGCTGCTGCCATTATGTGCTGTTCTAACTGTCTATATCTGCCTTTCTCTGGTCATCCACCTCACCTCATGTACTCCTCCACCTTCTCCTCCAGGTCCCAGTCCTCCTCTCCGATCATGTCGTAGCTGAATGACCTCTGACCTCCCGCACTCCCGAGGGGGTAGAGGGGCGGGGGCGAGGCCTCGCAGCTGTTGCTGGGCGACAGCGAGGGCCCGTCCAGGCCGGAGGTCTGCGTGGTGGCGGACGTCAGGGACAGCGAGGAGGAAGAGGAGGAGGAGGAGGGGGCGGGGGCCGGGGCGAGGGCTGGTGCGGCCGGGGGGGCGCTGCCGGGCGGGGCGGCGTGGGAGTCACAGTGCTGCTGGCGGGGGTCCGGGTCCAGCCTCTCCAGGGACTCCAGGGCGTGGAGGATCTGGGGTTTGGTCATGCCCGACAGACGCAGGCGTTGCAGGAGGTCGATCTGCTCGATGGTGTAGCGTGGCTCCACCTGACAACACTCCATCCTGGCATCTACAGCGGAAAATGTGAATTCATGAGAAATAAACTGGGACACACAGAAAGAAGACTAAGAATAACGAATTATCCCTAACCAACTTTCCGTAATTATATCGGTACATTGTTAAAAACAGTATGCTTATACATTATACAGTAAATGGAGGTGGGTGAGTGACTGCTACCTGTTAGAGGCGGTGACACTGAGAGGCGCCCCGTTGGGAGAGGTTCCGTGCGTGGGGTCGCAGCTGTGACACACCACTGTCGCATGGCTCGACGGAGCTCCGCTCAGCTGGCACCTCCGGTGAGAAAGAGGAGCGACGTGCTGCAGTGTATTGCGGTTAACTTGGCTGGCTTCATACAGTACGGTGGCAATACTGTAGGAGCGGATAGCTCACCAGCTAACTAAGTTAGCTACGCAGTTTTACTTTGCAAGTGCATGCTTTTCTTTAACACAAAGTCGAACTGACTTGATTCTAGTACGTTCTAGTTTACACATTGATGACACCAGACTGACATTCCTTTGTAACCACTGGCATGGCTCCTAAATAGCAGTAGGCTATCAGCCAGCTAGCTCGTTAGCAACACTATACCGCTCCCCTAGCACCAGCAGCTAGCGCTAGTGAGCTAGCGGGCTAACTCCGTGCGCGTTCTGCTTACCTCCCGGTGCTGCAGAGATAGGCAGGATGCAACCGGCTGGAGACGGCGGACGGAACGCACTGTGGAAGCCTATCTCCACGGTCGCACGGTACGGGCAAAAGGCAGAACAAAACCCCCGAACCCTCGGTCCACGGCGTGTAGTTTTCCCAGCAGAGATGGGTGAACAACGCGGGGTCACATTGTCTAGTCTGGCGATACAGTGGAGAAATAGCATAATGTAATGAGAGTCCGTACCAAAAGGGGCTGGTCTACCTCACTCCATAACCCCTCACCCTACACAACATTGACGGATCTGGAAGTAGTTAAATGAGGACTGTGAATTCGTGCCCACATGCACAACTACTAGGCTACTACCCAATTATTAAACATATACTCCCTAGGCTAGATATTAATTGGATTAGACGGACAGAGATATAGGTTAGTATAATTGTAGCTGTGGCCTCTCCAGTTTGAGAGTTAATTTAAGCGGAATATTGCATCCCTGGATGCATCCTTCCATGCATTTGCAGCCCAGCACCTCCTCGTCGGCTCACTGTTTTGAATAGCTACCCGGTGGCTACAGTGCACAAAAAGTTCATGTGGCTTTAGGGGGAGGGGTAGAGAAGATGTGAGCCAATGAGCTCTGTAAGGGGGAGGAGCAGAGAAGGACAAGAGGAATGTGAGCGAAACAGCTCTCGAGTTTTAAGCCAAAATAATGTTTTTGTATCACAGGTCAGGGGAATTCTTCCACACAGTGTAGGACTACCTTTAAAGCTCCATTAAACAAAATATTTTACATGTTCACCTGATATGGTATCAATCAATCTAGACTGATACTATAGCCTTGCAACACATTTTGGTGTTATTTCAAGTTTTCTACTTGTTTAAAAAGTGACCAAAATCGTATTAACTTCAGTTTTGCCCATATAGCACAGTAGGTTGCCAACCCTGAAGTTGCTCCTGCCCCTTTGCCCCTAAACTTTTACTTGTCAAAGCACCAAGGCTAAACCAGAGATAAATATATGACACTTGATAACTATGTGACTTGTGTACGTTTCAAATTCTGTTAGGGATTACCTCCCCTTGTTTCTGTTTGACCCCCTATCTAGGCCACATCACAAATAGCACTCACCCATACATCTGACTCAAACTGATTTTTCCATGTGACATTCATTAGTCTAATGAAAATGAGCGTTCAGGTCTGGTGGTATTTTATGTGTAGGCTGTGCTCGTTTTAATCCGAACCAGAGAATATAAGAGATTGTGTCTTACTGTGCTTCGGTGAGCTGTCATCATATCCCACACCTGCCTACTTTTTTCAAGGTCCTCTATCACCACTCCCACCTGTGAGTGAGCACGACTGTGCCTATGTTTGCTTTCCTACAATATTCTTCCCTCCCCCTAATATGTGCCAAGTAGGCAGCGTATTAAGAGTTGCATTAAGAGTCATTGTGCTTGACCTGCTCATTATACCGAGTGTGGTGTCGGGCAAAGGGTGGCAGTTGAAGCACATTAGTACCCTGTCTCAGAAATATTGTGTGACTGTTTTGCCCTGATACAGTAAGTATGAATTGGGCATTTCTTCAAGGCCTCCTTAGTGGGGTCAACAAATATTCCACAGCGTTTGGTCGCATCTGGCTCTCTGTGGTGTTCATTTTCCGGCTCATGGTCTTCGTGGTGGCCGCAGAGAAGGTCTGGGGTGATGAACAGAAAGACTTTGACTGCAACACCCGGCAGCCTGGCTGTCACAACGTCTGCTACGACCACTTCTTCCCCATCTCCTACACCCGCCTCTGGGCTCTCCAGCTGATCTTCGTCACCTGTCCATCTCTTCTGGTCGTTCTCCACGTGGCCTACCGGGAGGAGCGGGAGCGTAAGCACAAGCTGAAGCACGGCGAGAATTGCCCCCCTCTCTACAGCAACACGGGGAAGAAGCGCGGTGGTCTGTGGTGGACCTATTTCCTCAGCTTGATTTTCAAGTTGATGGTGGAGGCTGTCTTTGTGTTCCTGCTGTTCCACATCTACGAGGCTACTTTCTTCCCTCCTTTGGTGAAGTGCTCAGAGGACCCATGCCCTAATGTGGTGGACTGCTACATTGCCAGGTAAATATGCCTTGACTGTCATGTTACTCAAGCTTCAGATTCTTCATTAGACTATGGTAGTTTCATTGATAATAAAAAATTAAATAAAACAATGTGTCCTTGAGCAAATTGCAAGATTTCCTGTCTGATCTTTGCAGTCCGAGCTGCTTGAAGAAGGGCAAACAAAAAGAGCATTTTCCTGTGTGGATCAATAAAGTATCACATTATGTGCATTATACTGTCTCGCATCACACTCTGACCGTGTGCCCCACAGGCCCACAGAAAAGAAGATATTCACCGTGTTCATGGTAGTGGCCAGCTTTGTGTGCATCGTCCTCACCCTTTTTGAGGTCTTCTACCTGTGTGGGAAGAGATGTTGGGAGTGTGTTGGCAGAGGACGGCGCTCAGCGAGGACAAAATCCTTTGCCATGACCGAGACACCTCTGATGCAGAAGGACAACTCGTTCTACAAAGAACCTGGGTCGGAGAAGATGAAAATGATTGATGGAAATAGTGTGGGGTTTCCTGACAGCACTGCCCCTGCATACAGTGTGGCCATCTCCTGAGAGAGGTTTCATCACCTGATGGGCTTGATTGTCAAACACGTCTGAGAATAATAGCAACTTATTCCACATAAGTTGCTATTACATTTTTCTTTGGCCTTAAGGAAAAGTATAGCATGTAAAGGAAAATGTTTACACTGACATTTTTGGAATTAAATTAATAGGTCTCTTTATTTAGGGGGGATGTTGTGATGAAGAAGTGTGTGGTGCTTTTGTATGTCATTTGAAATATTTAATGCATATTGTTTTGTTTAGAACTATATATGATTCATTTGTGCTTGATTACCACAGTGGCAAAATATATCTCTTGAGGCATTAACATACCATACAATAATACAGTTTGACCTGACCAAAACTATTGACCTTTATCTCTATAATGAAAAGTATAGGACTAACCTTTGAGATTGTAAATGCTCTTATTGTGCACTTTTGTATCCCTACAGTTATTTGAAACCATTAACAATGCACTTGCACAATAACACTCCAAATGCTATAATGTGTGGATTATAAGTATTGTTTGCAATGGTATTGTAAATATGAATATAGCATTTTTTCTACGACATATGTTTCACACATAAGGTAATCAAATAAAACACACCTTGCTCATACAGTAGCTTCCCTTAACTATACCTGCTTTATTAATGGATTTGAACACAGCACACCTGCACATGAATCAGTGCTAATGTAATGTATACTGTATGTACTGTTTGCCACTCTTTAAGTGGCAGGTTACAGTATGTACGGCACTTTAACAAGTACATATTTTCTGTCAGATCCCATTTTTCATCCAATATTGTTACATTAAATGTGTAGTCAGGCATACTGGAGAAAGATTGTTGCTATTTGAACTCTACCAAAACAATAACACCTCTTCAATGCCAGAGGGTTATGCAGCACACACACAGAATGGGCAGCTAGCGGTGAATAGATACTCGCTGGATTTGATCAAACGTGTGTTATGATCACTTACAATCACTTACTATACCTGTAAAGTGGAAGTTCACCCCCAGCTCAGAGCCTCACCACAGCACATTTTAGAAAAATGTGTCAATTAATTAATTCATAATGAAAAGGAGCTGAGTGGGTCATGCATTAACATTAACATTCCAAAACACACAAAGATACCAATATCTTTGGTGTGTTGAGCCATTTTCAACTTATAAAATGCAGATTTAATTTTTATAAAAATGGGATTTTGTCAACATTATCACCAGCATTGATGTGTCTCATCAAAGTCCAGTAATACTATTTAATTTACAGCTGAAAAAATACACATTTAGTTGTGCAGTTAATCTTTAATATTCTATAGTATTGGTTAAAACAATAAATAAATAAAAATAATGAAATTCTTGCCTCATAACTTATAACTTCAAAGTTACTCCACTGCTACGGTTATAGACCGAAAACTCTTGTGAACAATAGGACTTATTGTCGACCTTATTATCACAAATGACAGCAAACGAGTCAGAAATTATATTGACAGAAGCTAATACAATAGAACTGACCACTCCTAAATGTTCAGAGTGCTCACTTATGATAATGGCCCACACCTTGTTCTCCAGAAACCCTGATATTGGGCCTTAGTCATATATTGAAGCTTATAACTAAATGTAGGAACCATTTTTAAATTAGTAGAATGTCATGCGACACAGTGACACATACTGAAGTGACAAATACAAACATTATTATACTGTAGTACATGAAGTAAATCCAAATCCACAATATAACCAATGTCGTTTTTTATTATTACTGGTATTTCTGTGCCAGAACTAATGCCTATACAGCAGCATACTGTAGCTCTTGCACAAACACATTTTAGGTGGTGGCCTTGTTTTATCCTGACTAATCTGCAGTTGATAAAGGGCATATCTTATGTTGCCCAAAACTGATACCAAGGTCACCTGTTTGGAAATGTGGTCAGCAGTCTCCATGTATGTCGACATCTGTAATAAACATCGAAATGCATTGTTAGAACTCCTGCTCCTTGGTGTGGGATATACAGTAAATCCATCATCTTAAAGTTAAAATTACATTTATAATATTATCTGAACACAGATGTTGATTGTCTTGTACTCAAACCTTAAGATTTCATGACCAAACAATATCACAGATATGACAGCAGCAACATATCTTAATTAGTTTGATTATATTAATATGTAAAAAATCCATATTGAGTTGTTCCCAAGGGACAGTATTTTGGCAAATTGATGGTTGAGAAAAAGCTATAGATCATTTCAATGTAAGAGCATAATGTCAGTAGAAATATTCTTGTATATTTCAAAGCCACACCCAGTGACTTCAGCCAGCAGAGCCTTCCTATCAACCAATAGCAGAAACCTACTTGGTCACTTTATACACCAAGTCTACTGCCAGATTGAACAATGCAATGGACTGAGAATTAGACCTGCATCTTAAAAGTAGGTAGGCTCAAATTTATACAGTTGTTTTTCTTATTTTACATTAATATTGTCTTTTAAAATTAAAATTTTATTTCCTTTTGCTTAATTTTTGAATTGATTATTATGGATGTTGATTTCAATTGTACAATAATTGGGTGTACAAAAGAATATTACTTCAATAATAATAATTCAATCATACATTTTATTATTACGCCTAAAATAACTCACAGGGTAGAGTAGAATACATGTATAGTCTTCTGAATAATGCAGAAAAACATCTGCACTCTTTATCCCTTAAGCTAAGCTCTTTGAACTTCTTACAGTACTGTATGTAACAAAAATGGTGACACTGTCTTCATCTTCTCCCTTGTTCTTTCACTCCAATGCATCTCTAAAGTATTCCTCAAGGGTTCTAAGGCAGAAACCAAGAGCAGTTTCAGAGAGAAGACAATTGGAACCAGGCTGCAGTCATGGACTGGAGGAGTTTACAGGCTCTGCTTAGCGGCGTGAATAAGTATTCTACCGCGTTTGGACGTATTTGGCTCTCTGTGGTGTTTGTCTTCCGTGTCATGATTTTTGTTGTGGCAGCGGAACGTGTATGGAGTGATGACCAAGCCAACTTTGACTGTAACACCCAGCAGCCAGGCTGCAAAAACACCTGCTACAACTACTACTTCCCCATCTCCCATGTTCGCCTTTGGGCCCTTCAGCTGATCTTCGTCACCTGCCCTTCTTTCATGGTGGTGCTACACGTGGCCTATCGAGAGGCGCGGGAACGCAAGTACTGCGCTAAGCATGGGGAGGGTGTACGCCTTTACTGCAACACAGGGCAGAAGCACGGAGGTCTTTGGTGGACATATCTACTGAGCCTTTTCTTCAAGACGGCCATCGAGGTGTCCTTCCTATACATGCTCCAGTACATTTACGAAACCTTCAAAATTCCCAGACGTGTCAAATGTGACGTTAGCCCATGTCCCAATGTAGTGGACTGCTACATATCCCGGCCATCCGAAAAGACAATCTTCAGCTACTTTATGGTGGGGACGTCTTTGGTGTGTATCGTCCTTAACATATGTGAGATTTTATACCTGATTGCTGCCAGGGTGCTGAAGCTCAGACCATGGGGCAACATCCACACCAAGCGGGCTGGTCAGATCAACGAAGCTGGATGTTGTGCCAAAAAGTCTCCGTTTCCTTCCACAGATATCTAGAAGTTTCTAAAGATTTATACAAGCAAACATGAAATAAAAGTATATACTGTTATTTATTATGTTATTTTATTCATTAATCCTTAATTAGGCATGTGTTCTATAACATCCACAAAAACATGCTCATGAAAATAGTATATAGGCCTACATATACACAACTATAGAAAGGAATACTTACTATTACTTTTAAATATCTTTAAATATGTTAACTGTCTGATTTGGTTACTATATATGCCCAATTCTTATTACCAATATATGTACAGTATTCCTCATTTAAAGTCACAGACAAAGATCCAATATGGATGGACACCTTCCTTGCAGGGTCAAAAACGATTTAAAGTCTCTTAACTTGTAAAATATATCTGTCAGACAAAAACAAGTTGGATTGGCCTACACAGACAGCTTTTGAAAACCACCACTAGAGGGCAGAATATGCCAATACTACTAGTGCCAATGTGCCAAAACAGGACTGAGAGTAGCTGCAGAAACGATGTCTAAAACAAATCTTTATCCATCTTTCTTGTCTTAAATCTATATGCAGCTGAAGTGTCCTCTCATCCGTTTGGGTTTCCACTTCATTCTCTTACAAAGGAAAACAAATCAGAGCAACCATTTAGGCTACTTTTAGTAGTGCTATTCATGGTTAACATTCCTGTTATCCATGTGAAACTGACCCACCGCACTAGCTCTTTGTGGCAGATAGATGGCGCCAAGGTCTCTACAGCTTACACAGACATATGATGTGCACTGCTGGCACAAGTTAGTGTATTCGAAACCCGAGGAAAACGGGTTAACCCTCGTAATGTACCAGGTCAGAATGACCCAAATCACTAGCTCTGTGTGGCAGATAGAAGGCGCTAAACCTAATTTTACAGCTTACACACACATATTATGTGCACTGCTGGCACAACAAGGT
>JAODUG010000003.1:2675494-2685822 GCA_027564795.1 Aphredoderus sayanus | reverse complement strand
CTGTACACTCTGCTGCAGCAGCCTACTGTGCGGTAGTGTTAGGTTAGTGATGACTTAGTTTATGCTTTTAACATTTGACGTTTTGGTCTATGGTGACCTGGGTACATCTTTGCCCTTACCTATTTCCTGAAACTTTAGTCAAAAAGTATGGTGCTCGATGCTCTCATCATAACAAAAATGTCAACAGACGTTGCTGCTTCGATATTCTGAATTAATCAAAATACAAAGATGTCAAGTAGCTATGGATGTTCAAGCATTAGGACACACAGCTGAAATAGAAATGTTCGATTCAGCTATATTACAGAGAGGCAGAATACTCATTCCCAGATAACTATATTGTACCCAATTGTTCTCTTGAAATCAGGTGAATGGCCTACTTAACAGTAGCCTCGCGAGACCATCCTGATCACACAAGCTTAAATGTAATTTCGCCGCGAGAATTGTGAACAACAATCCATCTAGCATGTCAGTCTGGTCAGTCATTTGCGGCACCATCTTCAAATTACCGCTAGAGTGCGCAAACAGACGGTCTATTGCCAGTCAGTAAAAAACAACAGAAGAAGAAAAAAATAAAATGAAACATTGAAAGATCTCTGCTGCACGAGTTTGTTTTTTGAAAGCCAGTTGGCCTATTGTTAAACATGTTTTATTGAGCACCTTGCCCATATAAACACTGCATTACTAAAAGCATATATTTGAGGAATATATTGCATGAGGCAGAAATCGTTGTTTGCCCCGTTTTCCAACTTAAAATGGTTAGTAGGCAATTGTAACCTATAACACTGTCAAATTCACCACATCACCTTGCAGTCTGCGGTCTTACCGTTTTGTGCGTGCTGAAAGAAATCCAATAGCCTACTACAGAGCCCAAGCTGTAAAAAGGAACACAAAAGTAAACTAACACACAAAAATATCCTAACCTTTGAAATGTGTTTCAGATGTGTTGTGCAGAGCTAATGAGGAAGGACCCTATGGCATTGAAGCCAGAGTTGTTTTAGTTTTGATCAAATTTCAGGAATCAACAAGCCTCTAAAATTGTATTTGCACCACTGGCTTCAGAAGGTGGAATTAAAATATGTTACCACAAATGTAAGATTGCCATCAGTTCTCTGTGAATGAGGATTTCCCAACTGATCCACGTTGACATTTTCCCACAAAATAATAAAGACGCAGGGGCATAGAGATAAGCAACATTTGGGTGGGACATCAGTCAATGCATGAATGAAAAACAGCTGTGCATTCAATCAGCAGTTCCCTCACCCAGTTGTGTCTGTAATACACATGTAAATAATATGCTACGCAAAACAGTGTATACACTCAACCAGGTCTAGAAAATGTAAAAGGGATGAAACATTCATTAACCGTTTTATTTACTGTTGCATCGAGCGGAAAGTTCCATGCATCAAATAACACTGGAATAATGAATAATCAAACGTCTTACGAAGATTTAATGTACATTTATTTTTAACACGTGGAACATATAGTATAAAGATTTCATACTGAATAAATGATATTCATTAAGCCAAAAAAGGAAAAAAAAGGAATTTACATCAAGTTTTTAGCTACATCGTCTGAAATACAAATATGCAGAATCCGCATCACTGGAAAAACTAAAAAAAAATTAAAAATAAAATCAAACGGTTTCTTCATCAAGGTCTAGTTTGTTGGTTTTTCGAAAAAGATCTTAGATGGAACCGCAAACATGGTTTATGTTATATTTCTCTGATGCCTTCGACGGATGACGAGCTCAAACTGGATCTGTGCAGGGGGTGGGGTGACAGAGGGGGAAACAGGTGGGCGGGGTTTGTGGACTGGGGTCAGGGGTTAAGGGAGTGATGACGAGGGTCTCTGCATACTCATTGCGGGGAAAATCTCACCTGGGAGTGACCGTTTCGTCAGAGTTTAAAAATAAAAACCAAAAACAGAAGGGTGGAGAGATAGAGGGGGTAAAGAGAAGTGTAATGTACAACATTGTATTTACACTGCAGCTCGGACTGCATAGGGGAGGGTCGCGGATCAGTCCTACAGGTGACGTTCTTTTAACGAGGGTCAATTCATACAATCAAGGGACCGACAAGAAAAGAGGTCGGGGTGTTGTAGGTTTCACGATACTTCAGAGGGATTTTGGGGGAAGGGGGTGTGGGGCGGGGGCTGCTTTTCTCTCTCTCTCTCGCTCAACGATAAACTAAAATTGGTTTTAAAAACTACAGTTTGCTGCCAAGCCAGCGTATCTCAGTGTGAAACAGTATTATTACAGTATGTTTACAGTTTCTTTTTAAGGTGTACAGTACAGAAAAAAGTCCTACAATCTACTGCACAGGCCTCCCATGACACATCTGTTCACAGCCAATAACGTGGTTCCTGTGGGGCTGAGTATATAGTATCCAAGTTACAGCAATTACACCACACCAGAGTCCAAGAGTCTATTTCACCTCCGAACACGAATCAAAATATCGTTTCATCCACGCCCGTACTTTCCCCCCCACCTCCCTCCCCTGACAACCGGGGGCCCGTATATACCCCAAACTCACTGTAAACGAGACAGCAACTTTGGTAACAGTTTGTGTTTCTTTTTTCTGAGAAGTTTTTTCTTTTTCATAAAAAAAAAAAAAGAAAAAAGAAAAAAAAAAGGTCCTTTTTGCAGGGCAGCTCTCTCGCTCTCGCTCTCTGGGTCCCAACCCACCCTTCATGCCAGTATACCTTCTTCCAGACGTTTAAAATCCACAGCTACTTCATGATATTCCTTCCTTTAGTGAGAAGCAGGGGTAGAAAGACAGTGGAATCCGAGGTGATTTTGCATAAATAAAAAAAAAAAAAATAAAAAAAAAAAAGAAAGAAAAAAAAATAGACAGTCATTTCGCTCTTAGTCCATTTCACTCACACTCGCACACACCCACCCACACACGCACACGACAGACGCACACAAAAAGGGGGAGGTTGGGGGTGCGGGGGTCAAACTGAAAAGAGGGCGGAGCTTTGAAACCCCCCCTACGGCTGTCATGACTGGCCGATGAGGAACAGTACGTCACAGATCACGTGGGACACCAGAGCGTTCATGAGGGGCGACACCGAGATGTCCAGTAGCCGCGACTCGTACAAGGTGAACTCCGAGTGGTTCTCCTCCACCTTGGCCAGGGCGTGCAGGGCCCGCGCCGCCCGCCGCATCATGTCCACGCTGGTGGGCTCCAAGTGGGGGCCGCCCTGCATCTGCAGCAGGGAGCCCTGGCTCTGCTGGTACTGGGCCGCCGCCAGGCTGTCCTCCAGGAAGCCCAGCAGGTTGCCCACGCTGCCCTTCTGCACGGCGATGGCCCTGGCCGCCAGGCTGTCGCCCTGCGCCAGGTTGGCCAGCAGCACCACCGCCATCTCCCGGCACACCGCCACCTTGCGCTCGCCCACCAGGCGCACCAGCGAGCCGTACAGCTTCTCCAGGCGGCTGAAGGGCGGCGTGGCCAGGATGAGGTCCACGTTGTTGTCCTGGATGCTGAGCTTGCTGAGGGTCTCCAGGACCAGTCTTTGGGGGGAGAGGGAGCCGTGCGGCCCCAGCGTGGGGAAGGGGTCCAGGGCCTCCGCCGAGGGGCACACGGCCCAGTGGAGCAGGCCGTCCAGCAGGGGCAGGCAGATGCTCTCGGGGTAGACGGACAGGTCCAGCTGGCCCGACACGTTGGCCAGGGTGACCAGGCAGTTCTCCCGCAGCACCTCCAGGCAGTCCCACCACCACTCCTCCCGCTCGCAGCTCACGCCCTCGTCCTCGTCCTCCTCCTTCTCGTAGGTGACGGGCGCCTGCTTGCGCTCCGGGTGCCGGTGGTGCAGGAGCACCAGGCGGCCGAGGAGCAGCAGGAGGCCCGGGTGCTTGGACATCTCCTGGTCGTTGCCGGGCACGAAGGAGAGGCTGCGCACCACGTTGGAGACGCAGACGCAGCGGCGGGCCAGCGCGTCCTGCCAGTCGGCCAGCGTGCTGAGCGGCGTCTCGTCCTTGCTGTGCGGCTCGTCCTCCAGGATGGTGAGGTGGCGGCGGCTCTGCAGCTCGGGGTTGATGCTGAACAGGTACTTGCCGTTCTCCTTCTGCTCCTGGGCGCTGCCGCCGCGCACCGCCTCCTCCGTGACCGAGCCCGGCCGGGCCGAGAGCACGTCGTCGATGGTGGCGGTGACCAGCGGCGGCGGAGGGGAGCCGGCGGAGGGGGACGCGGCCGGCCTCTCCCCGGCGGGCGGGGCCTTCCGCGGGGCCTTCCGGGCGGCCGGCGGCGCCCTCTTCCGCTGCTTGAGGAGGTCGGCGCGGCTCTCGAAGTGCGTCTGGATGTGCTCCGTGGTGTCGCCGCCACCGATGCTCCAGTGCACCAGGCCGCTGTCGAAGCTCTGCCGCTGGCCCAGCCGGGACGCGCCGCCCCCCGGGAAGGGGTTCTTCTTCCGCACCACCTTGATGGGGAGCTTGTCGAACTTGCTGGCCTGCTTGGGCTTCTCGGAGGCGGGGGCGGCGTCCGGGACCGGGGCGCCGGCCGGCGGGGGGGCCTTGGGGGACCCGTTGTCCCTCTCCTCGTCCTCCTGCGAGCTCTCCTCCTCCTCCTTCACCTGGACCAGGAGGGAGTCGGCAGCGGTCTTCTGCTTCTCCTGCTCCTCCTCCTCGTCCTCGTCCTCCTCCTCGTCTGTGTCCAGGTCCTCCAGCTCGGGGATGGCCATGTCGTCGGAGCAGTCGTCGTCGGCCGCGTTGGGGTCTATGAGCGTGCGCTGGCCGGGGTCGCCCACCTCGTACTCCTTTAAAATGCCGAATATCTCGATGAGGCACCGCCGGAAGTACTCCACGATCAGCTCCAGGAAGCCGGGCAGCTGGGACACAGGTTGAAAAGGCCAACGTTAAAAAAAAATGGACGCATTCAACAACAAATAATAAAATAAAGAAAATTCTAATTGGTTTATTTTACCACTAGGTGTTTTTATGAGAGGTGTGGGCTGATGGAACACACCTGGCAGAGGTTAAAGGTAGAAATGCTGTTGTCGTCATACAGTAGAATATTGATGGTGTCCAACGCCCAGGTGCTCTCGGCCAACAAGCCTGACTTCAGGGACATCATCACCCTCCAGGCCTCAGGCGTGCCTGTCAAAACACAGGAACACATCAAAGAAAATGAGAGGCGATGCGGGCACAGCAGCCGAGCTGGGCGAGGCTCTAGGACGGGCTCGGGGGCTCCGTACCGATTTCCTTCATGGTCAGCCTCCTCCGGGGCTTCAGGTGCGGCTGGCTGGCCTCCACGGAGCCCGGTGGGAAGGCCACGTCCCTCCGGACCAGGGGCGGCTGCACGGGGGCCTGCCCGATGTGAGAGGCCGGCACGGGGGGCCCGGCCTTCTGCATCTTGATGCCCGGGTGCATGTAGGGCGACTTGCTGGGTGACGTGCGGCTCTCCATGGGCCGCGGCATGGGCGCCGGGCTGGACACCTGAGGGATGTGGTTCTGGGACGTCTGGTAGGTGGACGGCAGGGGCCTGGACATGGGTGGCCCCGAGCCCGGACCAGGCCCGTAGGGGGGCTGCCGCTGGCCCACGTGGCCGGGCCACTGGCCCTCGTGGTTGATGCGCTGGTCCGACGGCATCATCTCCTCGGAGCGGGGCATGCCGTGGTAGCCGGGGCCCTGGCCTGGCACGGGCGGGCCCTGCCTGCCGGGGTAGCCGGGGTAGCCCATCTCATTGCGGCCCTGCCACATGGGGCCCTGGGGCCCGTCGGGCCCCGAGGGCATGGGGCTGCCCATCATCTGGGGGGGCATGGGGGGCTGGGAGTTGGGACCCCCGGACGCTGGAGGTCGGTCTCGGCCAAAGGGGAAGGGGAACTGGCTCTGCGGGCCCGGGGGCCTGCGGTCCCCCCCGGGGTAGGCGTTGTACTGGTTGTACATGTCCTGCTGGCCCTGGGGCCCTGAGGGCTGGGGCCCTGGCTGTGGGGGACCACTGTAGGGGAGATTGTACATCTCCCCCTCGTGACGCTTGGCAGGAGGGCCGTAGGCTCCCTCTACAGGCCGCTTATAGTTCTGGAGGAAAGCGGAAAATACAATCGTATTTAAAAAAATGACACACACAATCACACTGTAACTACTGCTTAACAGCGGTAGTTTAATGCTGTGGCAGTAGTATTTGTGTAAGGAAATATAACATAATACTAATACTGTAACATACCGGTTGTTGCTGTGGATACATTCCTGGTTGCTGATTGGGGTACGGGCCACCAGGGGGAGCCCCTTGGCCAGGATACTGATTAGCATATGTCTCATGCCTGCAAAGGGAACAGTCACATTTCCCAGTTCCCATCAAATCTCAATGATCCGATACACAAATATTTGCTTGCCGAATCATCGTATTCCCTATTGTTTATTACAAATGTCGTCGTCATGCTAACTGCAATTTTTTAATATTGTGGTGATGACAAAGCACAAGATGTAAATAAATAAATACAATTGAAATAAAAGAAACATTTTGTACAGGTAGTAACGCTCACTAATTCACCCAAAAGTGTCCTTTTGATGTCTGTAATGTGAAACTACACCATGATATAGATGTATTTTCTTGTTTTGATAAACGTTTCTGCCATTTTCGGTAGTAAACTGTTAATACATGGCAGTGAATTACGGTGCAAGCCTGCTCGGTGAGGCTTTTTACAGTGCAAAAAGACACGCATTGAGCGTGTTGGAGCTTGCAGACTAGAGTTATCATTCTAATCTATGGAATCTTAACAGTGGAGATCACAGGAACTCCAAAGTGAATTCCACAGCTGGACTTGCATCGACTTCAAATCTGCATTTTACTGTCTGCTAGCATGCATGCTAATTATACTTCTTGGATCAAGGAACTCTCGGCGTCTATGTCCCATTTACTCTCACGTTGTTCCAAACAATGCTAAACTGAAATCATCCTCATCTATATATTAGTGAAAAGTTATTAATGTGGTAGTGACCTCTGCTGTTGTGGAGGGCGACTGGGCGAGTACATCCCTGGGTCGGCCCCAGAGGGCAGCAGGCCAGGCTGGGGAGCTCCGGGCCCCATGCTGCCATCCGGGCCCATGCCCGGCTCTTGTCTGTGGGGGAAAGAACCACAGGACCATGAGTAGACGGCCAACACCAGGTCAGTAGAAGGCTCTGTGGCAGTTTGCGTACTACGTGTGTGTCCTAGAGAGCAACCCACAGACCACCATTACGTGTGTACCTGTAAGCACAGGCCTACCTCCGCTCGTACCCTGGTCCGTACGGGTACTGTTGCCGCTGACCCATGGGCATGTTTCCCATGGGACCCGCGGGGCCTCTGTTGTACTGTTCCCCTATGCCACTGTTGGGGCCTGGACCCGGCCCTTGGCCTGGCCCTGGGCTCATGAACTGCTCTCCAGCTACACGCACACACAAAACAGGGACATTAGATTTCATTTCAAAACTCGTATGTATTTTAATTAGTCATGTTTGTCTTTTCCCCCGCTACATAGCGCTGGACGCTCACCTTTCCTCATGCCACCGAAGGGGTCCTTGTTGGGCTCGTATGGGCCCATGCGACCCATCATCTCAGGGCCACCCATGCCAGGCTGGTAGCCCTGCGAGTTGGGCGTCATAGCGTTCCGCCTGGCAAACGCCGGGTCTCCTCCGTCCGCGAAGGGGTCCTGAAGACTCACACTGCTCCTGGGCACACGGGCAAACGCGTACGATTACTAAACGCCTTCCTTTGGAAGCTCGGCCCTTTATATCTTGAGACATGTATATACAAGCTAACTGCGCAAGCTAACTAGCTGTTTTCCAATGTCATCGCTCATGCTGCAGTGTGGTCCCTGATGTTTGGGGAAGGGGTCGTACCTGACACCAGGCAACGGGGGCATCTGCGTGTGAGGTGTAGAAGCCGGGGTAGGAGGCTTCAGGTCTCCCCCTTCTGCCATGGAGCTGCTGGTAGACTGGGGGGTCTGGGGGCCTTGGAGGGATCCAGAGCCAGCTGGAACAAACCAAATGGTACAGGTCACACTTGGCTCCCATGTGCAGTCTGGTGAATGGGTTGGCTAGCGTGGTCGACTCTCAGCCAAAAGCTTAGGCATCCAGATCAAGATGCCCAACATGTAATTGTACTCACTGGAAGCTACTTTGGAAAGAAGCATCAGCTAAATGACATTATTGTAAAGCTTCTGAAGTACTTTAAGACTATCTGGACACACACATAGTAAAGGATGTACCAAAGCTGAAGACTACTTTACTTTCCAACCTCAAAATATAGACACACTGGATGAGAACTTGATGATATTGTGGTATAGAAAATATACAGTTAATTGTGGTCGACGCATCACGTAACACACACCAACGCTGAAAAAATGCTGGATTTAATTGCAGGCCACTTCACAGTGCGAGCTCCAAATAAAAATAAAGGCATCGCAGGCCACTTCACTTCAATTATAGACATGAATCATTCATTGGGTACAATTAGTTTGTGGTTCACACACGGTTCACTCCTCAGGCCCTGGACCTGCCAGCCAGTAAAGACTGTTTCCCATGTCAAGGCCTGGCGTTCACATGCCAGGCAAAGCCTCGCGCTCCCACGCCATCTTCATAGAACAGGTTTATAAAGATGCTGCTCTGCTGTTTCTGTGTACACAGGAAGGTAAGGTGGTGCGATCGCTATGAGAACCAAGCCAGAAATGGGGGGTTGCTGAGCTGTTCAGAGTCACTTGCCTCCCTTAAGGGGGATGGGGGATTGGGGGGAGGGGGCGGGGGGGGATTCTCAGGAAGCACATGTTACTTTCTGGCATTCCTAAAATCCCATTAAGGAAATTCCCATGCGCCGTCAAGCTGACTGGCATTGTGCACGCTGCCAGCGAAGGAAACAATGATGTAGCCTAAACCCTGACAGATTACTGCATCGCCCCACAGACAGTGCATGTGCGCATGGGAGAGAAAGTGTGAGTGATAGCTTGTGTGTGTGTGTGTGTGTGTGTGTGACAGCTAAGGACTAGCCGCTATCAGCGCGGCTCTGATGACTCATAGGTTTCCATTCATTACAGCTGGCACACGCGCTGGAGGTCACTGGAGGGTCGCCGTTATCCACGTTTTCCCCTCCACAGTGCCCTCGCTCGCCCTCACGCACACACACTAACCAGCTTGACATGCACACACACCCTCACCCCCCCCCGGGTAAGGATTTCCCTCTAATACAGGGAGAGCACAAGAGGGAGGAGGGATTAAAAAGAAGAGAGAGAGAGAAAGAGAGAGAGAGAGAGAGAGAGAGAGAGAGAGACCTACACACACATGGAGTGATCTGTTTCTGGCTTGGCATTCCTCTACAGCCAGGCAGTGAGCCCTGAGCAAGAGGGGCATTGGGATGGGGGGTGGCATGAGCAGCCCCTGTCCAAAACAAACAAACAGCAGCCTCCAAAGCAAGCAGCGCGGGACAACAGTGTACACACACACACACAGACACGCGGCCCGGTGACATTTCTCTGCGGCGGCGAACCAACATTGGGAGAGCGGCCGTAGCGTCGAGGGAGCGGGCCTTCCCCGGCGCAGGCCAGCAGGAGAAGTCCATTCAGAGGACAGCGTGCAAATACCAGGCAGCACTCCCCTCCAGACAGGCTCGTAAAAGATAAAGAAATAATAATAAAGAAAGAAATATATCTAAAAACAAGCCAAAATAGTAAAAAATAAACAAACTCTTCTGGGACTCGCCGTTTACAGGTGGATTTATAGAAGACGGCCGAGCGTGCAGGAGATGACAAACGACGGTGTGAGATTGCCTTTTAACATCACAATTAATAGCACACTATAACAGGGAAGAGTACAGGGGGCAGGGGCAGCGGGGAGCTAGTGATCGATGCAGGGCAGCAGCACTACACCTCAGGGAAACCACACTGAAGTTTGACTCATTCAGTCCAAATGTAATCAGATACCACACCTAACTCTGTTCGGAGGGGGGGTGTCTCACCTGGGCTGGGGGGCTGGATCTTGGCCTGGTTCTTCTTGGCGTCCGTGTTGAAGAAGTCCGGCGGGGGGTCCTCCCCGCGCTCCATCTTGCACTCGAAGGCGTACAGACACTGGATGTACTGCTTCTTCAGCGAGCTGGCCGCGCTGCTGGACGTGCCCACGTTCAGGTTGGTGGCCAGCTCCCGCCACTTCTTGTTCTTGTTCACCTGGCGGGGGGAGGCAGTGGGCGGGAGGTTTAGTCACAAGCCAGACTTGACTGTGCTACGGGTCAAATTGACCCAACGCACTACCTTGTTGCGCCAGCGGAAGGCGCCACGGAATGTCATAGACATATGATGTGCCGCGGTTGGCCATCTGCTGGCGCAACAAGGTAGTGCGTTTGAAACCCGAGGGCAGCGGGAGGGTTAAATCA
>JAODUG010000003.1:2664260-2675394 GCA_027564795.1 Aphredoderus sayanus | reverse complement strand
GAGAGAGAGAGAGAGAGAGAGAGAGAGAGAGAGAGGGAGACATGAGGGGGGGGTAGAAAAGAGAAGAGGCTGAGGAGAGGTGGAGAGGTGGAGGGGGGAGACGTCCCAAGATGAAGGGGCCACAGAAGAAAAGGGGCAATTACTGTTCCTTTCTTATGGAAATGGTAATGAAGTGGGACATGGGGCCAGTGACAATAGAGGGCCACAGGCAGGTTGAGCGTCACCATGTAAACTGCTTCCTGTTAGGGAGCCATTCAGTCCTCACTTTTACTGACTAACAAGCCATCTCCACGCCAACTACAAAGAGGGCCTCCCCATCAAAGCTGGAGGCTACTGCAGCCCATTTCGTCCAGACTGGGCTTTTCCCATGGCGCTATCATCTAACACCACGGCTCACTTCTCACTTGATATTATCCGATTTATCGTGTATTGTTTGTGTTTGTGTTTGTTTTGTTTTGTTTTTATTTTGACTGCAGTCAAAACAGCCTGGAAGCTAATATCACCTCACTAACAGGGAATGTGAGTGTGAAGAAATAAGTAACAAACAAACAGCTTAGTGCAGCAGGTTTTAAACCCATTTATAATTTCTTGTTGATGAACAAGGGTTCATCTCATGCAACCTTTCCAGACTGTCATAACAACACAAATACAGTGGAAACACATACAGTGGCTTACGTTTTTATTTTTATTTACTGTTATATAGAATGTCAACCAGGAATGATGACATTCTATATAAAAATATTCTTGGTAGAAAATATAGTCACGTATGGCAATGATAAACACACAGCTGATCATTTGATTGATTTCTTATGTTAAAGTAATGACTACATCAGGTTTGTGAATACACCAGTCTCCTTCTTCCTCTTCCTCCCAGTCCAAACAGAAGGGGGCACTGTCTCAGTGGCAGGGATGGTGGTGATTGGTGGGGCTGGGGGGAAGGGGGGTGTAGTTATGAGGCAAAGGAGAGCTCTCTGCTGTGGTTAAAAGCCCTGGCAGCATTAGGGGGCTGTATCTATTGTCCTTTAATGAGAGGCTTTGATGTGAACCCCACTGTTTACTGTTTGTACACCTGGGCCAGCGGGCCCTGCCTCAGATTGGCTGTCTGCGGTGAAGGGGGCGATGCACCATATTCCAGGTAACACTCTTCACTCAGCCACTGTGGCCTGGCGTGGGAAGGCAGTAAAAAGGAGCCCAGCCCCCTTTGTTTACTCCGCTTTACGGTAGCCTTGGCCCCCATCCCTGGCCTGGCCTCTGATGAGTCTCTCCAGGCAGGCGGGCAGGCACGCAGACGCTAGTTGGAGAAGCTTGTCCTCTGGGTGGCCATCGAGCTGCCTGCCAGCCCCGGCACATATACAGTAAATATGAAGCGCATGATACTAACTTCCAGGAAGTGACTGCCATGAGCGGCAGATACCATGAAACAGTGCACGTCAGTGTCCTGGAGCAAGTAGGCTATAATGCTGAGAAGAAGAAGAAAATACTGGAACAAACAAAACAACGAATAGCTTGTTGGCCATGCATGGAGGTGACACCATATCGTGTGAACATCTCATTTTAAATGTGCATTTATAGAGTGAGGAAGTGATGGCACAGGAAATGTGTGTCACACGTTCCCTGGCTCTGGGTAAATAATGTTCTGTCTTTTAACACTTACTGTTTGTCAGTTTGAAGCTCTCCTCGTTCCTTTTGATCCCCCCTCCCCCCTCCCCCATGGTCATTCAGGCCATCTCACAGCCGGCCCACACAGTCTGGTTGTACCGGGGGGCCAGCGAGCAAGTTAAAGCTTCTAAAAGTGTCCCGAAGCCACGACAGGCCCCGCTTGAGAAGGGGGGGGGGGGGGGATGGGTGATTAATATCTGTTCATATTTGGTAAGGGCCTTTTCACAGCTTCCCAGCATAGTCTGGGCCATGTTCACATCAAAATGATATAGACCCAAGTGTGAGCTCACTCCACAGTCAACTGTAAGTGTGTGTGTGTGCGTGTGTGTGTGTGCGCATGCTTGTATGCATGCATTTGTGTAGTTCTGTATGTGCACCAGCTCGTGCATGTGTTCATGTTTGGGTATTTGTGTGTGTGTGTGTGTGCGTGTGTGTGTGCTCATATGCATGCATTGTTGCAGTTATGTATGTGCACCAGCTTGTGCATGTGTTCATAGGGTATGTGTGTGTGTGTGTGTGTGTGTGCGTGTGTGTGTGTGTGTGTGCGTGTGTGTGTGTGTGTGTGTGTGAGAGAGAGTGCCTACACATAGCTGGGTCTGGAGCGAGGAGATTTAACTGTGTTTTCTCACACACCAGTGTCTGCTGACCTCAGCTGCTCATATTTACATCAGACAACGCCGAGCTTACTGCAGGAAGACCTAGGAAATAGGCAAAACAACCCTGCCTGCTAGACACTAGCCACTGGAGCATGACATAATGTCTGTGGAAATACAGCTTGGCTATCCAAAATAAATAATCATATCATTTGTTCTCCAGAAATATGTGTGTGAATATCATATGATATGGATAAAAGGTATACCAGATACTAAGCAATATATATTTGTTTGTTATATGTGATACTTGATATAAATAATGATTTGCAATGTAAACACTATGAAGGACAATGCAACTGGGATGGCCAATAAAGCTCTCTCTGACAGAATAAATAACGCTTTAACAAACACCAGTGAACACTGTATAATAATATTACAGTCAAATGCATTAGTGTAATCTGCGGGTGTTATAATGGTCAAACCTTTCCAACGGTTTACTCTCAAAGAGGCTTTGAGCTGCAGGTTATAACCCCTTGTAAACCACACAGGTGTCATCCACAACTGCCTGACCTGCCACTCCTTACACCCTAATTGTTACCATGGCAACAGAAAAATAACAATGTCGTATACACTATATGAACCAGAATCCACTAAATAGATATAGATTTTTTGTTTTGTTTACTTGTCATAGTATTAAGACAGCATAAATAGTTTTATGTTTTTTAACATGTTTTTATGATGTCATTTTATGAAAAGAAGCAGTTTACCGCTTGCTATTGCATGCAGAGCTTGACAACACAGTTGGAACTTCCTTCCTTTACTGTACTGCGCACATATCTGATTCTGAAATTAAACTATTATTTATAAGCAATAACTGAACTGATTGAAGGTCAGTTTTGACATGAGCTATGCTTATACATTCTTTGATAGAATGTTTTGTTGAAAGAAACCATGACCCAACAGCATGCCTGTAAAAGCCTGAAGGTGATATTATGGGCTGTTGAAAGGTTAGCATTGCTAGGTTGATTGTATTTGGCTATATATTTGCCTATAGTTTAAAAACTACTTAAACTACTGTCTCAATGTGTGAATTCAAGCTTGTTTGGCATGCATGTACTTGCTTGCATGTGCATTGTGACATTGTTGACAAATGTGTGATGCAGTTTCCCTGGGATATATATACCTTACCTCTCTCTCTAGCTCTGTCTATCTCTCGCTCTCTCTCTCTCTCTCTCTCTCTCTCTCTCTCTCTCTCTCTCTCTCTCTCTAGCTATTGCTCTGTCTCTCTCTCTCTCTCCAGTACTGGATTGATCATACCGAGTGTCAAAGTGGAGTCCCCTGTCATTAGCATGTCAAAGGTTTCAAGGTCCGTTCCAGGGCACCTAGATGATGGTAGGGGGGCTGGGGGGCAATTACTGTCCCAACTAATTCTTTTTATCCCTTTCAAAGGGCCAGGTGATTAGGAGAGGAAAGTTTAGATTTCCTGAACTTGAAGTGGAAACGCAAACGTGACAGACGAATCTCAGGGCTCAATCCACATCACAGAGGGCCAGGACTCTGTGTGTGTGTGTGTGTGTGTGTGTGTTTGAATCAGGCCTTATACAGTAGCATACTGAAAATACATTACAGTGATTTGACGGCACATCTACTGCAGCCATTTAAAATGTCACATTAAATGGAACGTTCAGGATTTACATTGAAGTTTACAGTATACTGCAACAATATTACATTGTGTATATTGGTGCTGATGAAAGGACCTAGTTTATTTTGCTCAGCATATCTTCATTATTTAAATTTCTGTTACATTAGAGTGAGTCATCAGTTGCTATACAGGCAAACACTTAACTAGGATCACACACACACTCAAAGACACAGTATATCACTTTCACACACATACACAGTACATCGCTTTCCTTGACATACATATGGACACGACTACTGCTGGTTAACATTTTTGGGATATTTTAACACAGCATATATGTATTAGAAAGTATGCACTTTTTTTGTTACTACTGTCATAATTGTCAAGCCCTGTGTGTGTGCGCATATGTGTGCGTGCATGTGTGTGTGTGTGTTTTCTTCCCAGGGCTGAGTCACCTGGCTCCATGTGTTTACTTATTTAGGCCAGCAAAGTCCTCTGGAAAATATGCATCGTTATAACTGTCCCCTTTGTGAAGCACCAGGCCTCTGTAATATTTCCCACCTAGGTGTGTGTGAGTGTGTTTGCTGATGCCAGCGCGCAGGACAGAATGGTTTAACCCCAGCATCACCGGCCAGTGCTGAGCACCGGCTAAGCTTCGGCCTCGACATGCCTCTCAGCTTAATCTGATATTCCAGAGACTGATAGACTCATAGGACAGCCATGTACTGTCAGAGCTGCCTTTAATTTCCAACAGCTGCAGAGGTTTGGTCTGCTTGCTTGTGATTGGCCCCTCACAGGCTTATATAACACTGTTGTTCTCAAACCTGTGAGTCAACCCCAATTCATCTTGCAACACCCTTCCCCAGCAGCAAGATGTTTTTAGGGGTGCTGTGAAATGATTTAAGAATTTTGACTGTGATTCTAAGTGTATATTTTTGTGTTGTTGTGCTATTGAGAAAAGCAAGCAATGAATCATTTATTTTAGGGCGTCACGGGTCCGGAAACCACTGATGTACCATGATGGACGGGTAATATTGAGGCAGTGAACTGTTTGCCTCTGTTTTACAGAGGCAAGACTCAGCAATGTTCCTCATTAATGAAGACACATTTATTATCTTTATCCTTCTTCTCTTTCCTGGGAGCAGTATCTGTGCTGTGTTCACAGAACATGTCTGCATTTGCACGCTCTTCTGCTTGTCTGTTGGTCTTCTGTCTGTCTGTCTGTCTACCTGTCGGCCTGTCTGTCTGTCAGTCTATTTGGCTGCCTGGCTGGCTGTGTGTCAGACCCGGGGCCTCGTAAGAGCTTAATTCCTGTATGTATAGCCAATTTAACACTCTCTGTCTCTCAAGCTTCAAAATAAAAATAAAAAAGGGAAGAAGGAAGAGACCAGTGAATGATATGGGATGGAAAGGTGTGAGAGAACCCCTTTACATTTATGGCCTCTGTAGAAGTGGAGGAAGTCATGTAGTAAACTGGAGTCACGCTCCATGGCCCTCACTCAATTCCAAGTACATCACACAGACACACACACACACACACACACACACACACACACACACAAACACACACACACACACACACACAGACAGACACACACACAGTGAGAAGACAGTGACAGGAAAGCTGCATCTGAAACTCAAGACTCAAGATCAAGGGACCCCCATATAACAAATAAATACAGTGAAGAATTGTTCATTGTATGCCATCTCTGACAGCATGAAAAGTAACTCTATTATTATGATTGATTTGAAGATAAACATAAAAATAGCTAGATGTTCGCGGCAATACGCTTTCCAGTTCAAATAGCTAAAATACAGATTATAAATGTTCTAAATGTCGAGGAGTTATGTTGTTTTGGATAAAATGTTTAATATTGAGACAGAGCGAGCGAAGTGCAACGTCTCGGCCGGCAGCTCCATTCAGCCCCATTACGCAAATCACTGCATCACCTCTGCGCCATGCACACTTCAGCAGAACAGAAACAACGGAGCGTCAATCGGCGCTGCTTAATGGGCCGTCCCTGTCAACACAGGGTTTCTCACATGTGTATTTGGGACAACAAAAGATTAGCATTATTTGCAAATATACAACCGAGTTCAAAGGCATTGCGTCCAGGCTGTCTCTCTCTTACCGTAGCATTAAATGCGGACAGCAAGGCTACTCGTTTTTTATTTTAATAATGTTTATACTCCCTTTGTCCTGATTAGAAATACTTATGTGAAGGCTATATTATTTCTTATAGTCTTAGAATAAAAGCCACCAAACAACGGCTACGGAGTATACACTTTTAGATGTGTTTTCATTTTAAACCATATGGATAACTTTTATGTTGCTGGACTTTATGACTGAATCCAGTGGTTCTCAATCCTGGTTCTGCATTGCATGTCTCCCTGCTCCAACACACCTGCTTGAAGTGAATGGGCGGTCAATCAATCTCTGCAGAAACCTGATAACGACCGATTTATTTGAATCATGTGTTGGAGCAGGGAGACATCTTACATGTAGGGCAGTGGGTCCCCAGGACCAGGGTAAAGAACCACCGACTTAATGTCTAGCAAATGCAGCCTATATGTTTAGCGTGTAAGCTACAGTCCATATATACACTATATGCTATAGCTTAATGGGAGAAGAGTTTTACAACGAGGCGTGGTTTGCGTATACAAACCACGCCCACAAGCCCCATGAGGTCCCTTAGGGCCCTTAAATTATCAGGTCCCGGACATCCAGCCCAGCATTATAGCCTATAGGTCTTATCTATCAGCGTTGTCTTCGTTGTCAGTGAACTTATATAGCACCTGGTCGGATCTTTACACTGCGAGGAAAGTATGTCTTCTACCAACTCTGATCAGCGCCTGGACCATCTACTGAGCGCCGTGGAAAGCGAGTTTCAGAAAGGCAGCGAGAAAGGAGACGCGTCTGAACGGGATATAAAATTGGCGCTGGAAGATGCGGAGCTGTGGACAAAGTTCAAAGAGTTAACCAACGAAATGATTGTTACCAAAACTGGGAGGTAGGCTATGTCTGTCAACCAAGACCGAGGCCCCAGGCCTCAGAGTCTCCGAGGTCAAACGCACCGTTATGTTGTAAAATCTGGCACTGCCTTGTTATTCGTTGGCCATGTAGCATATTCTTCATTTTAGTGTAGGATAGAATGGCCTAAAAAGTTAAAGTCTTAAAAATACAATTATTTCCATACATATAGATATATAGCTTAGGCCAAGGCCTATAGGTTATGAGATACAAAGTAGAGGGACCGTTTTTTTAATCACCATACAACAACGAATTTCGTTCTGTGAAAATAATCTCGTACATTTCAGTTATTAAAATATAAATAAATGTGTCAGCGTTAGATAGTTTTGTGCGAACCTCTTATGGTTCTAATGTATGTGTACGTCTCTAGGAGGATGTTTCCGGTGCTTAGAGCCAGCGTCTCCGGCCTAGACCCCAACGCCATGTACTCGGTGCTGTTGGATTTCGTAGCCGCAGACAATAACCGTTGGAAATACGTGAATGGCGAATGGGTCCCGGGAGGCAAACCGGAGCCCCAGAGCCCTAGCTGCGTCTACATCCACCCGGACTCACCGAACTTTGGTGCGCACTGGATGAAGGCCCCTGTTTCTTTCAGCAAAGTCAAGCTGTCAAACAAACTCAACGGCGGCGGACAGGTATGCTAAGAGTCCTGGTTCCCTTGGCTATTCGAAATAATTAGGTAAAATTGTATTATAAACCTAGTATAAATGCCTGAAGCAATTAACACATATTCAAAATCCACGGTCTCGACCATTCCCCTTATGTAGGTCTTTTAATGGTTATTTGTCATTATTGAGTGTTATTTAATTGATGGTGAATTACAGTTTCCTTTGTTTAATTTTGTTTTATAGATCATGTTGAACTCTTTGCACAAATACGAGCCCAGGATACACATTGTAAAAGTGGGTGGCATACAGAAAATGATAAGCAGCCAATCTTTCCCCGAGACCCAGTTCATTGCCGTCACGGCTTACCAGAACGAAGAGGTGAGTATGCGGCACCGTGTTTTTACCTGACAACACAACTGACCGTGTTATTATCAATACTATTACATTACAAAACCAACACCGATATTGACAACTGCACATTTCATTCCAATTTAATTCAGATTACTGCATTGAAGATCAAACACAACCCCTTCGCCAAAGCATTCCTGGACGCCAAAGAACGGTAAGCCTATATCACAAAAACCATTGATGCTATTCATTGATATTAATTCTTTCGGGACTGGTGTATGCTAACAGAGATTATTTTAAATAACAGAAGCGACCACAAGGATATTCCTGACCACAGTGCAGAGAATCAGCAGTCTGGCTACTCTCAACGTAAGTCACCAATATAATTGACTTCTAATTGCTGGTCCAGGGGACCATGTTTTTACATGTTTCTGTGCTCCCATACATCTGATTCAAGTGAAATGGGTCCTGTGTCAGGATTCTGAAGAGATTGATAATGACACATTCACTTCAATCAGATGTGGGAGAAGGGCCCCTTTTTTTAAATGTCTTCTGTATGAAACAAAATCTAAAAATGATTTATTCATGGCACATTTTAAGTTGAATATAATATACATAAACATCTAAACACCACTGTGGTTGTGATGCAGACATACATTGACAGCTTGTCTTGTACCTGCAGTGGGAGGCTGGTTTCTGCCAGGCCAGAACTCCATCTGCCCCAGTAGCAGCCCCCCTCAATTCAACGGGACAGGGGGACACTCCTCTGGCTCCTACTGTGACCGCTACTCAACCCTGAGGAGCCACCGGACCTCCCCCTATCCCAGCCACTACCCCCACCGCGGCGCCAGCACCAGTAAGTCCCTCCTAGAAACACCAGTCATTTCTACATACTGTAGTTGCACATTTCTAGAACATTCCAACTGACAACAAAGTAAGCAAAGCCTAACCAATTAATCGCCTGTCTATTTTATTTAAAGCAAAGTGGTGTTTTGCGAAGCACTGTACATGTGCTGGTTTATTGCTTTGCATTAATAATAACACCTCCATCATGTTTTACAGATAACTACATGGACAACACCTCTGGGACCCTGCCTTCTCATGACAGCTGGTCTGCCCTGCAGATCCCCAACTCCACCGGCATGGGCACCCTGTCCCATACCACCAACTCCACCTCCAACTCCAGGTGAGCCACCGCGCGCACGCACACACACACACACACACACACACACACACGTGCACACACACATTCGCACCAAACCAGGAGGTGGCCATCATTGTGGATCTCAAGTCAAGTGACAACGCTTTCAAACCCAGGAGCTCTCAAACTTTATGGCCTATGACCTATGACCCCTAAACAGAAGTGGCTCATAGCTTGTGCTATGAGATAGCTACTTTTAGGCTAATAGAAAAAAACATACAGTTTAACTAATAGCATAGTGTAAAAATGTAGCCACAGTGTAAACATATCAATTACATAGCACTTATAGCATCCAAAATAGCACTGATAAATAATATACAGGTTTTATATTTCTTTATATTTATATATATATTTTCTTTAAAGAAATATACATTTTATAAAATTCTAGAAATATACAAATGCATATATAACATGTAAATTCAAACATTTTGAAATTCCTGCAGCGGTCACTACATTTCTTCTGGAGCTGTATATGCACATGTTACTAAACCCAATCAAACAAGAATAAAAAGTAAAGTCATAAAAATGAATGTGATTACAAGTTAAATATCCAATATTTTCACGGAGCCCCTCCAAGCACCGTGTGATTCTCTCTGGGACCTCGACCCCCAGCCTGGGATCCATTGTGATGAGCTCTCCAATAAGTTCTAACCTGACCTGAGATCTGACCCACTGTCTTCCCCACCACAGCCAGTACCCCAGCCTGTGGTCCGTAGCCGGGACCACCCTCACGCCCTCCGGCTCTGCCTCCGGCTCCCTGCCAGGGGGACTAACCTCCCAGTTCCTGAGGGGCTCCTCTTACACAGGCCTCACCACCTCCCTGCCCGTCTCCTCGCCCTCCTCCATGTACGACCCGGGCCTGGCTGAGGTGGGCGTCGGCGTCGGGGAAGCCCAGTTCGAGAGCTCCATCGCCAGGCTGACCGCTTCCTGGACGCCCGTGGCTCAAAGCTACTGAGTGAAGCGCCCAGCTCCTCCTCCACCACCACCTGCTGCCCGCTTCGACCATTATGGCAGATGTGAAGAGCCTTCATGTGAACAATCGTGCAGATTATCGGAGTCCCCGATCTGTAAAGTAACGTCCTGCTGGAGTCAATAGAGGGGATGAGAGGAAAGAGAGAAGTAACTTCAATGCGAGAGGACAATCTTAAAGGCCTCAGTCTTGCCTTGCATAGTACACATTAATCTAACATGTATTGATCTTCATTGATCCTTGAGGGGACTGCTTTAATGGATGGCCTCACTCTTTAGATAGGTCTGGCACTGGTGTTGGGAGATCTCTTGGAGGTCCATTGTTCAGCAAGCATCCCAGCTACACATTTATTAGAATCACTCAGAGCAAAAGTGACCAAAATATGTGTTAGGGGTTATGGTAAAAATATACAGTATTTTAAGTAATTGCTCACGCTAACATGACTGTGTATATGTGTGTATATAGAATAAATTAACGTCCAAGTTCATTGTTTTGCATAGAAATGTAGCCTTATTGATTGAATGACAAAGTACCTTTTTTGTCCTAACAGGGTTGCCGAACAGGCTCTCCTGGTATTGAAACATGTAAATACATATCTATTTGTATTGTAACTCTCGTGAGTTTTATTTATGTCATTTAATAATAAATTAAAAATTCCCTTGATTTTCTCAAATGTTTGTCTTCTGTTGCATTTCTTTAGTGCTCAGATAAATCTCTCACATAAAGGCTAAAACATATTTTACACATTCGCTCAAACAGTCAGATTCACATTCAACCAGTTTACTTATTTGTATTGTATTTATCATATATTTCAATAAAGGAGAACCTGTTACTGGAGAAACATCACTACAGTGGGAAATATCCATTTTTGATCAAGTCAGTGGGCTAATAGATACGATTAACTAGAATGTATTAACCCTTGTGATGTGCTTTGGGTCAAAATGACCCACATCACTAGCTCTTTGTGGCAGATAAAGCTATTTCTACAGCTTACACAGACAAATGATGTGCACTGCTGGCACAACAAGGTGTGTGTTTGAAACCCGAGGACAACCGGAGGGTTAAAAGGCACAAAAATCAAC
>JAODUG010000003.1:2643236-2657175 GCA_027564795.1 Aphredoderus sayanus | reverse complement strand
GACTGGCTGATATGCAGCTTGTCTCAAGAAGAAGCCAACCAGTATACGACACTGACAGTGACGTACCTGGGAAAATTGGGCTTCGCCATAAATATGCAAAAATGCATACTACATGCTGGATGTTACCAGACCCTCCATGGCCAATGTAGTTGTGGGAGCATATAACCCAGTGGTGTCTTCAACACCTATCATGTCCATATAATTCTGCATGAAGGATGCTATAAGGGACTGAGGTTCCCCTCCTACCTGCCCCTACATCTACTTCACACTCTGTGGGTCTAGTGAGAGGCTCCACAAAGGTGTATTTGGGATGTTATGTTTCTTAAAAGCATACTCTGGATTCCCCTCAGTCCGCCACCATACTGGTCGCGTGATTGTAAACGATCCCATAAGAAATAGATCGTTCCTGCAATAGGGAACATCTAGGATGTATTCACATCCACGGTTCCCTGAGTAGGGACCAGATCTATTACTTTCGCTGGTACAGTGTCTCTCGGGGCGCTCAGCAGCAAAAAGAGGAAGTCGAGAGGCCAAGTTGCCATTAATACCCTATGGGGGTCAGGGGCGCAGCTTTTACCAGAGGATTACCAGAGGATTACCATGATCATATGATAATGTACCATAAGTAATCTGGTCCCTACTCAGGGAACCGTAGATGTGAATACATCCTAGACGTTAGCTCATTTTTTGTTTCTGTTTTTACTATCATTATGGTGCACATATGATCCACTGAAAGATCTGTATAGAGGTGTTTTAGGATTGCATACAGCCTTGGTTGTGAAAGCATCATCACAAAAGGGGTCATACAATTATCAAAATAATAATAATAATAAACTTTATTTATATAGCACCTTTCAAACACAACGTGCAACTCAACGTGCTATACTGTACAGTTAAAAACATTCAAAAAACAAAGGATGAAGGGAACAAATGAAATTTAACAAAAAAGAAATAAGAAACAAAAGGAAACTAGTTAAAAGCCATGAATATAATAAAATCCATTCCCTAGAGGCAGATTTTCTTTATCCCTCTAACTACCTTGGCCCCTGTTAATGAACTCTAATGGCATGTACCTGCCCTAGCCAAATCTGCTAGCAGTAGTTTGCCTGCCCCTAGCCACATCAACTACTAGCACGGGAAAACGTAGATCTATTTTTACAATCTATTTTTTCTAAATTATCTCTTCTGTGTACTCACAGGAAAACCAAGACAATTCATAATGATCTCTTCCGTGTGCCTGCCCTAGTCGTAAACATGTGATTGCGTGGACGGGTAACTCTGTTTCACCATATGAGATTTGTGGCTTAGTAGCACATTACAGCACTTGTGCCTGCAATATGTCATGTGATAAAAGCATTCTGAAACCTTCAGAATGTTGTTGGAATGATGTTCCCAAACTTAAAGGATTTCTCGTCAGTTTTACATTGCATACAAATAAGATCACAATTTGTTTAAAGTGTTAATAGCGTCAAAAGCAAGCCACATATCATGCTACAGAAGAACAGTTTGTTCTTCTGTGATTTCAGGCAAAAGCATGTTTTGCTATAGCCTCGCGTTAGCTTCAATTTCTTTTCGCTGCGAGAATCAGTCTGGAAAGGCCTGGATCAACGCAATTGTAGTTTGAGTAGCATCTGAACTGTCAAATCAGCGTCGTTGTTAGGTGTGACGACAGAGAAAGCGACTTGAAAATAACAATTGCGGATCCTACAAAGGTAAACGTAGATGATGCTATAACATCAGTTTTATCTCAACTGAAGATTAAATCTTCATTGAAAATAGAACAACAGCATTGAAGGCTTTTTATACGGAAAATATGTTTTCAATCTACTCCCAACTTGTTTCGGCGATAGTTTAATTTCATACGTCATATGGTTCATTGGTTGAAGTTACGGTGACAGACAAATGGTTTATCCAATCAAGTCACAATATGTTTATGACAGAAACTGCCCTAAACAAAGCTTCCCAGATGGACATCTGGCATGTCAGGTTAGTTTTGCCATAGGCAAGGCAGGCAATTGCCTGGGGCCTAACATGTTGGTGGGGCTCAGTCCACAGCCAGGCCAAATACCATTTTAGTTTTCTTATTTTATGTAATTTTAATTTTGTTTGTAAATTTGACAGGTTCTCCTAAAATGCTAACATTCATTCAAACAAAAGTACATTATTCTGCCTATTTGAGATAGTCTGATATGGGCTTCATGGCCTTTCTAAACAACGGTCCTGTTTTCTGTCTGGGGCCCCACCAACCTCTAGAACCACGCCTGATCTCAGCTACAAGTATGACATGAAATTGGATGAAACATGGGCATAACCTTAGGTAAACGGAAGACAGATATACTGTACAGCTCCACCCCACACACACACACAAGGTATTTCAGTACATGCGCCTGTGCAGGGTTTTAATGTAGACTATGTTTTAAGTTGTTGAATTACAGTATTTGTTTTTCAGTAAAGCTCCAATTCACCTCTTTGTACCTCCTGTATGGTATTTTGCTGAACCAAAATTCAAATCCATTTAGTAAGAATGCTAGCGTTACAGACTCATCCAGTGAATAGTTTGCCCTTTAAAAATGAACTAGTGTATAGATGATGAAGGTGCGTTAAAATATGGTCCCTCTCCTCCTCAGGTTCACACACCATGGGGACATTTGCATAATGTTTCTCCAGCCAATCTGGGAACCGAGATGAGTCGGCGGTCTTGCCTCATGAAGAATACAGCAAATGAAGTGTGAAATAAAGAACCATATGAGACCTTGTTCTTTCATGGCCTGGATATGGGAAATACAGATCGAGGACCAAAAAATGGTTTTGCGCTGCTGACTTTCATAGCGACATCTGGAGCTGAGACTACGTGCTGTAAACACCTAGGTACGAATTGTCTGTCCTTGAAACACAAAGAGACAAATATGATCTAATTTGAGTTTCTCAATTTGCTGTAATGACAGATATTCCACGCAAGGCCACAATGTCAGCTGGCCTGTACAGTACTGTACAGTACTGCCATGAAAACATTAACTTTGATAGGTGCATTTAGGATTTACACTGCCTATAATATTTGAAAATGCAGTAAAATCCAATGTGTTTGTCCTGTGTTTGTTCCAGATACATTGAACGAGTTATTATTCAAATCTCAGTATTGTTACAGTGTGGTTATGATTCAGATCAATAGCTATAAATGTAAAAAACTAGATGCTACAATACATATTTATATATATTTAATCTTTGAACTTAAAAACCTGATGAACTTGATACTGTAAGTGAGAGTGCAAACTTTGCTTTGACTCAATTGAATACCAGACCATTGTAGAATGGACAGCAAGTCATTATGTTTTCAACGCTTTTTCCAGGAAAGACTTAAGCGACAGGAGGTCATTCTATATCAGGCAAAATAAAAGTCCTACGATGACTCAGGAGCCATTAAAAAATTAGTCGCTGTAAATCCACTGTGAATGGAAATTATGTTTCCCCGTCATTTGTACCTATATTCATATGGTCGGGTTTTAGATTTTCTGACAACGAGTATGTGAGAGGGCCCCCTCTGAGAGTTACGGTTCTGTAATTACAGAGTCACCGATATCAATCACCCTGCCATGGCAGGCTAATTTTTTATCATCAATTACCTTGAACATTTTGGACGCTGATCAGACGAGACCCGTCTTAAACCCACTGCAGAGCTGTCATTGACACTAATGGAATTTTAAATCTTCCCCCACAGTGGAGTTCTACTTAAGTGCAAGTCCCAATTATGGAGCGGGTAATTTAGCTAATCTCCAAGGAGGCAATGATAGGGTGCAATCAATATCAAAATATGTGAACTGCTTGGGAGCAAGCAGTTTCCTACACTTTCTGACACGTCAGGTTGCCTATAACCTGAAGGCACAGCTACTGTACTTTTAAATATGTTCCCTTTTAAAACAGCAAAATACTAAATTAACAATGTGTTTTGGCATTATTTGTGCCATGCAAAAGGCTAAAGAAAATTAAGACAAAATAATATCCTTTAATCAGTGAAAACCACACTAAAAATCTAACAATGTTTGTTGCTGCCTTATCCGTTGGTTCACAAGAAGAATTCTGTTGCAAATTTGCTAGGCTAATCTAATTTTGGGTGTCAGATATTCATGTTCTTTTTCAAAATGACAAGCTACTATAGTAATATACTCTATGAATAGAATCTAATTTTGCTCACCTCTTTAATTTTGCATTAGATTCATTTGACTTTTATGCATGAATGATTCTCCTATTCGTTACAGATTTTGACCTACAGTACGCAATCAATAACTTCAAATAGAAAGATGGGCTATGAATTTACTCTGTTGCTCTCTTCTGCTGAGGCTTTAAGAATCTACGTCTGTCCCTTACACTGACATATATGTCTGAGCACTGTGGGCACTACTGGAAAGATGATTAATATGCTAATAAAACTACAATAACATTAGTTTACATTATGCAAACATAAAGCCATGGCAAAAACACACATCCTCTTTCAAAGTGGTTTTTAAGTGGAGATTTTGGAGGTTTTCTTATAATTTACAGATATTTAGGTTGCCCATTAATAAGTGCATCAGGACAGTTCAAACACAGTAGGCAAGCCAACAGAACGATTCATTAATTCACATAAACTACTAACAAAAACAATGTGCATTTAATTTGCTAATGTGCTTGTTCCATTTTGCGCTTGCACAAGAATACAGCTACTTGTGTTCAACAACAGTGATGCATAATGACAATGACATTTTAAATGTACAATTTCCCCCTTACCAACCTTTTTTATTTTTTATTTCACTGTAGCAAGTGAACTGCGTTCGGAAGTGTCACTGGCATCATTACGTGGTACAACCCTTACTAATTACTTTCAGAGCTGTGAGACTAATAATGAGATGGAGATACCACAAATTAATTCCTCACTCTCACCAAAGACCTTTCCCTCCGACGGTTGGTGTTGTAACGCAGTGAATCAGCTGCCATCAAACCACATCTTTAAGGTGTTTCAACCTGAGTGGGTTGTGGAGTGTTCTTTTCCAAAATCCACACACGCACACACTACATACTGTACATACACATCCACAGAAGAAGACTTCTTCCAAGTAAACAGCACTCTTTTTGTGTAAAGTAGGTCTCCAAATGCTAGAATATTTAACCGGTGGCCCTACCTTGACAACACATTTCCCCCACATCTAAGTTAAGTACATAATTTAGCAAGACCTCCGGCAATAAATTAAATGTCTGGATATGGCTTAGACCACAGTTCCGTCTGTGAGAGGAACAGCTCATGATATTCCACTAGCAGCTAGAATGAAGTTTCATGCTATCAGCAGAAAAGCAATCCAAAATCCTACTCATAGATTTTAAGCATACAAAACCGCAATGATGTATTTACATTTTCACTGCTAGTGTCCATAGGCATTGTTGAGCAGTGTGTGCTGTTGTAATTTCCATTATTCTATTAATGGAGACTTGGTCAAACTTTGGAATAAAATGTCAGCGCCACGGAAGCGAAACCCTCCGCTTGACCTCGCTGTATTTGAATTAATGAGATATTTAGACTGTGGTTTTCTTTTCCCACTGCCCTGAGGCCGACGTGATTATCCTAAGCTGTGGAGTACATCTGTGTCTATTAATTTTCATCTGACACTAAGTAGGCAGGCAGACATCCTGACCACACATAGTTTAGTTACTGTGTGAGCCGGTGAGGTACACTGGACCAAACTGAGGTAGCTGTACTCCCAGAACAGACATGTTTCTGCTCTAAAAGCCCAAACATATTTATTGAATTTTTAAGTCTTGTTTTTTAAAAGGATTTGAGACGTGACATGTGCTCATATTGTATGCTGAATTAATGGATGTAATGGGTTCCATTTAGCATGTAATATTATGAATAACAAATTCTTGTTTGATTGTCTTTTCAGCTCTCATATCCAGCCAGAAAATATTGTAGAAAGATTGTTGTATGCATGCCCTTTAATAAACTGTCAATAAAAATGGTGGCTTTACTTTCTTTTCTGTTTGAAATGACATTATAAAGCTCTGAATAAACGCACATCCAGATACTGTAGTCATTTAACATCATTGGACTTGATTGCTCTTGCTTATTGCCCTATCCTTTGCAGTTTTTGGATGCACTAACACAATATTACATTTGTGTTAGTGCATCCAAACATTAATATTCAGCTAAACTAAATAGCCAGTTAGTTAGTCAGTGGCAAAAATGAACAAAGATTTATGAATTCAATATGTTTTTCTCTTTCTTTTATTCACAAAATCTAAGGCTAAGGATTAAGTTCATGGTAGAATATGGGCAACTAATACATCTCTGTCACCTCTCTGTCGGCCCTGGCAACACAAATAATGTGAAAGGAGGACCAGCAAAAGTCCATCATCATGTGACATCATAAAATTGTTCCTTTGACATGGTGACATCATTTAGTGTTCCATTTGTCGTCTTGCAGAGGTCTACCTCCATAATAAGCCAGCTGACACTCATGCAGAATGTAGAACCCCATCTGTAATCATACCACCATTTCCAAGTACTGTACTTAAGTTCTACAGTACAGTGTTGGAAGGTTGGCAAGTATTTAACCCATTCTCATTGTGCTGATTATTTCCACTAATTTAAATGTATTTACTACAAGCTGCTGCACCGCTCAAAACATCAGACCTGCCATTATGTATTGCAATCAGTTAATCAACCGCAGTTATTTGGCAACAAATGATTCTTGTGGTGATTCAATTATCATTTTTATATACCACCCTTTGTGCCAAAATCTATCGCCACATTAGTTGCTTAAGGTGCCAAGTGCAGCATTAGCAAAGAGCCGTTTGATGTAGGTCAAAGTAGAGGGCTAGTGCCAATCAGCCAATCAATCACAGCCAGACAAACAGGACAGCAATGCTGCAAGGGAAACTTTCCCCTGCATTTTGTGCAAGAGCCGATTCCTGTGTCATATAAGATGCAATGATTCATCCATTTCAGATAGAACCACAATAGTGGCCTGTTTTGTGCTGACTTTGCTCGCCCTTCACTAAATCTCATGACCCTGATATCTAGAACACTGTTACTTGTTTCTGAGCCTGTCTGTGTCCTGTGGGGGTTGGTTAGATTTTCTAAGGTGTCGGTCGCTCCTAGTTGACAGTCCTTTAAACATCCAGTGTCTATACTACAAGTGAGCCCTACACAAGCAAATTGACATTCTTTCTTGCTTTGATGTGTAGAAATCTAACAAGAGTTTAGAAAATCCATACAAGAACAGTAACTTCCTCTATTTGATTGGAAATCAGTTTTGGGAACTTTGAAGTGTGAAAATCCAGTACCCATGTCTGTTGATTTCCCTGTGGATACCAAAACAGTCATTTAAAAACGGTTCATTTTTTGAAGTGATAAAAAAGTCAGAAACAGAGAGCCCAGACAGATTGAGAGGGAAAGAAAAAAAGAAAGAAAGAAAGAAAGAAAGAGTGAAATAAATAGTGAGAGCCACTTTGTACCTGAATTACTGTAGGTTTCTCAAATATATGAACTCGACAGCAACCAATGGCGACCCACTTGCCTAGTAGCTGTATATAGTATCTGCAAGTGTCTTTGCAAGTGTCTCAAACCCAGCATTAACCCAGTATTACTGACAAAATTATTATGTTTGCTATGGTTTTCATTGGTTATCACAGATGTTTCATGGAATACTGAAACTTCAGTTTCTGAACTAAACATTTTGCCTATGCTCCAAAAGGTTTTGGATTAGGGATAGGTTAATGCTAACCTGACATGCCAGATGGAGTCCATCTGGGAAGCTGTCCATAGGAACTGTTTGTTTAGGGCAGTTCCTGTCATAAACATCTTGTGACTTGATTGGATAAACCATTTGTCTGTCACTGTAACTTCAACCAACGAACCATATGACGTATGAAATTAAACTATCGCCGAAACAAGTTGGGAGTAGATCGAAAACATATTTTCCGGAATATGTTCTATTTTCTTTAGTCTTCAGTTGAGATAAAACTGACAATATAGCGTTATCTACGTTTAGCTTTGTAGGATCTGCCATTGTTATTTTCAAATCACTTTCTCTGTCGTCACACCTAACGATGACACTGATTTGACAGTTCAGATATGCTACTCGAACTACAATCGCGTTGATCCAGGCCTTTCCAGACTGATTCTCGGAGCGAAAATAAATTGAAGCTCGTGAGATCAGGATGGTCACGCGAGGCTTTGTTAATGCTAGTCTCAACAATGTCACAAATTAGCACTATGTCACAAAAGTAACTCCTGCTGAATGTCGGATACAGCCCCTGTAATCTCATCAGCACTCTCAGGATGTGGAGTAGTAGATTTTCATTGGCTGTTAGCATTCTCACTCACAAGTTTGTACAATATGCGTAATTCCGGCACGACGCTAGTGCAGTGCTTTATTTACTAATTTCAGTTAATCCATTTATTTTAAGATATAACCATAGTGTAACAGATTTACAAGACCTGCAAACAGCCTGACTCGTTTCCTAACAAATTCCTCAGTATACATTTAACATCTAATTTGGTCATTGAGTTGAATTGGTCGTCATGCATGTCAATAAAAAAATACCTCTCCTGTCAAGTAGTGGGATCGTGACAGTTTGCCAGCATTGGGTCCCAGACTTTAAGCAAGTGAAATCTGGCTCTGTGAGACTATGTTAATAATAAAAAACAATTGTAGTGACTCAACTGTACTCAAAATATATAATTATTCATACAATTTTATTATTTTTAAAGAACATTGAGAAATTCATCTCCCACAAACCTTTGGTGCAGTGTCCCTCACCCTAGACACTGATCACTTGTAAACTAATCAATAACTCAATCGTACTAAATTTAAACCCAAACATAGCATGAGAAAACAGTGGTGAATGTCTTATCTAGAAACAATGCGATGCTGCTGTCTGCACTCATGTGAATGATAATATAGTAATACGGTACATTTGTTAAAAATAATGAAATGTCAAAGTTGTATTTGCAAATACAGTGGTAGATAGTGGATAACAATATAGCCAAGAATATGGACTGAACATCCAATAGGATGTTTTAGCTATTTAGAAAGATTGAGAACAATTAAAGCAGTCATAAATAAGATGTAGTGGGAGCAGGATCATTTCCTAGATCTTTTTTTTTTGCATTTTTTTTGCATTATGATAACTGTATGGCATCTGTGATGAGGTGTTACATTATGTCATGCTGTAACACAGGAAAGTAGTCAGACCCAAAAGCAACCAATACATTCCATATGTTTTAACATTGTTGGAGTCCCAAGGGCAATAGGCCGATCAAAAAACAGGCAACGGTCAGGGAAAGTGCAAACAATAATCCAATCTGACAGGTATTAGGTAATACACTGTACAGTATATATAGACACAAACACACACACGCACACAACACACACACCCATACATACTGTATACAGACATACAGAAACATACCTTAGCTAAAATATACATTCTAGCAGTGTATCATGTCATGTCACCTTTTATCATGTGATGCAACCTTTATATGCTGATGATACTGATCTATATGTACATTATTAATCATTTGAGCTTTGCTGACTCTATTCCCTACAGTATACACATGAGATTTATACATTTAATGGAAGCTGGAAAAAAGCACAAACTCATATCCATAGATACAGGGACAGGATCATTTGTTTTATTGTCAGAGGTTGAATTGTTGCCATTCGCTGCGGACAGGAAAAGGAGCGGCCACGGAGGTTAGAGCCAATCGGATCACTAAACAGTGTTGTGACAAATAGCCCTGACACAACCGTCAGCGGTTGCAAACGTGGGGCCGCAGTGTCTGAAGCTGAATGGAGACCCGCCAGGCCCAGTGTGACAAATCACCTCATGGTGACAATCTGTCTGCTGGCCCACAAAGTTTTAGCTGTCCAAGAATCTGTGCTTCCAGCTTATGGCATTAATGGACATTGATATTATATATTTCACCCGTTTACACAATGGCTTTTGTTTGTTTGTTTGTTGATGTTTTCTTTTGCCATGCACTGGTGAGGCAGTAACGCCAGGACTGAATGTCACAAGCACATTTTTAACAAGCAAATCTCCCTGGTCCAGCGGCCTGCTTTGCTCCAGGCGACTGTTAATATACATGAACATGATGAGGAGAAACCTGTCCATTGATACTGAGCCACATAACCCAACAACATAACAACCCGTTTTTCTGTTTCAGACTCAATTTAGCCTTTTTTTTAAGCCAAATGTGTTGGGGTAAAGTTAAATACAGACTATTGCACCTACTGTATGCAGTTATAATAATTTGAGTAGTTTACTGACTTCATGTTTTATGTTTGATGTAGCAGTATCACACAGGTATGGGTACTTTGTCAGCCATTTGGAAGATGCAGACAACTTCATATGTTCCACTTATCATTTAAAGGTGTATACAATATTTTAAATGTTATTATAGCAGCAAATAACTATTTTCTATCTAAAGATATCCTGAGCAGAGAATTAATTGACACCCTCTGTGTGTGCTGTAATCCGAGCTCCTTTGTTCTTTTCATATCCGTGCTGGTTGCATGTGCATGTTAGTGCGTGTGTGTGTGTGATCCATGAAGCATTTGTTTTGGTTTGAGATGCTGGTGCACTTATGCGATATATAAGAAATTAATATAGAATTATTTTAAGGTAAGCAATGCTGGAGAAAGATTGTTGATATTTGAACTCAACATCAAAACTCTGCCAAAATCAACACTTTGCCAAGGTCTGCACCACTTTGTTTGTGTTTGTATTTTTACAAAGCCAGACCCATTTACAGAGCCAGGGCTGTGAAGGAACAATGGATAACAGTGCACACATACTAAACATCTAGCAGACCATGAGGAGAGCTTAGCTGAATTTGAAAAAAAGTGTTTTGGATTGGAATCACTTCCCCAACTTAAACACTGCTTTCCCTAAAGTTGAATGTCAGAAGACGCATACAGTTTGCTACATGAAATATGTATTACTTTTAAATTGCATTGTTTTGCTGTTGTACAAATAATTGCTGTAAAGGGGGTTTTCTGCTGTGAGCATCCTATTCCCAGATGAAAAGCTAGAACGCTTTACTCATTAAAGGTTTTGTGCTCAAGCCACACAGACAGGAAGGTAACAAATATCTGCTTCTCCTGTGACAGGCCAGTTTGTTCTGAGCATAGCATGAGTCACATCATGTGTCATAACACTCTGTAGCCTGTCGGTGGTGTTCCTTGTTCCCTGTGCAATTCAACATAAAATCTGTTTTCTGTTACATCTATTAATGCCAAATACAGTAGTTATGTTTTAATGATATCTATCCATGTTCTGCTTTTAGCATTTAGTTCAAAATGTCCTAGTTGGACACACAATATTTACTGTACATCAAATGTGTGAATCACAAGACTGTTAATTCAATTAAAAATATGGATTAAAATGGCTCAATGTATATACTGTACATTACTGTATTCTATTACTTTATTTCATGTATGCTTCTATTATATGGATATTTTATTTTATTTTCCTTTCATTTGACCATTTTACCGTTTACTTTCTTGCTGTGGATTTGACAAATACACTGATTATATTTTTTTTCCACAATAAGAAAATTATGTGTAATTTTGCTAAGATGTTTTTATACTTTTTAGGAAATTCAGATGGAAATAAATGACTTGACAAGAGATCTGCTTTATTATCGTAATACTACCATGCAGCGGTTTCTACTTGGCGGCTAATGTACAATATGTAAAATGTTAGATGAGGGTTAACCTTCACCTCTCATATAGGCTGCAAAAAATAGTCCTGTTATAGTGTCATTAGGGATAATTATTTAAAGACTACTGATGTGTACGTTTGCATAAAAAAGCTATTACTACTTTTTATTTATTTATTTGCTGCAGTTTTACTGAAAATGCCAAGTGCATTATCTTCTAAGAATTAGGACTATTACATGAGAAGACTTTACCCAAGGCTTTACTTTGCATCAAAACTAACTGTAAAAAAAAGATTTTTTATATTATCAGGCAGGTTAGTTGTATTTCTATTTCTCTTTGGGGTTTGATCCCATTGACAGATTGACAGTGCACAATGTACACACTTATACATGTAAATGTACTCTATTGTTTTGACTATTTAAAGATACTGACCTTTTTATTACCCTTGACTCTGAAGTTTCCTTACCTCAATATAAGTCCTCACTCAAACATCTGTATTTAATAAATAATCTGTTGTTTGTGGATCGGAACCATATCTGCATTTTTCAATTTGTCAATACAGAACCTGAATAGGTCACACACCAATCATCATAAGTAAATACATTCTCTTTGAATAATGACCTGAGCACTCATCGGGGGTAACCTAGTCACTAAGCCCTATTACCATTAAATACTTAATAATTAATTGCTTAGAGCCAAACTTAACATAGAGCATAATATAGAATAGAGCCAGGCATATCATCACAAATTAGGGATAATGGGTAATGGGATTGTTATGAGGTAGATAGGTTAGTTGCTGAGGCAGCCAGATGGATTCTCTACTGGTAGAAAGTATGCTCAAGTTACTACATTTTGCTGTATTAAATTATTGTAATGCCAGAACTCTAAATTCAATAAATATATATTGTTGACAAACGATAACCACAATTATGAGAAACTGGAAAATGAGGTCCAGGTCAAAATTGGCCATAATTCCTCTTAGTTCTCTATAAACACAGAGGCGCACTTCCTTGACTCTTTCTGACCGAGGAATTTAAATACTTATCAAGTTAGTTAAAGCAAAAACACTTAATAAACCATTTTAAATTGCCCTGAGATGGGCAACTTGACTAAATGTCACATTTGCATAGAATATCTCTATCATTATCTTAACCGCACTAAAGATGGCTGAGAGGAGGATATATTCTCATTGACAGGGGCAACATACTTTAGTAGCATCAACGAAGCCTTTGGCCGTGTAATGAAGCCTGGTAAAGCATTTGTCACACATTGCATTGATGCCATCTCCTAAAGGCAACATGTTAACAATGACATCGCTGCATGCCTTGAGTTCAGAAATGTCACGTTTATTTCCCGTGAACGCTAATTCTGAGAAGTACGGCAACAATTGCTTGGTGGAGATTTAAAGGGGTTTGGGAAGGGGGGGGGGATAATTATACAAAATGGACCGCTTGCTGTGCATAAGGTCGTTATCCAATGAAATGGATATCCAGAGGTCATCCTGCTGTTTGTGTGTGGATCGTGCCACGAGCAGCATGAGTCTCAGTGTGTCTCAAAATATAAAAACGGGGTAAAAAAGGAAAGTCTGGAAATTTAATACACACTCAAATGCAGATTCAATACAAATATTTGTATAAATCCCTGAAAATTCTATTCTCTATCTCAATAACACAATAATTATTTAGTGAAATACATTGAAGATGTTCTGTAGCCTATTGCATATATATGGATCATTGTGTATATTTGTTAATAGTTTTGAGACTCTTGCCATAGAAAATAGACATATTAACAATGTATCTTTGTGTGCAAAATGGGGGCATCCATATCCAAAGAATACAAGGACTTATCTCGGCATAGTTTTGGGGACCTCCTAAAAACCCCCTAAACTGCCAAACCAACATGTGGCCTAACTCCATTAACTTAATCATAGACCTCTCCCATGGATTTCGCCGGGTCGCGGCCCTTTATGAATACAGTTTTGTCTATTCACACGCGGCAATTCCCGGCGGTATTTAACAGTAAGTGATTTATTTGATTGGGTTTCCCCTCTGGCAGTACTGCTACTTGGCGAGAGGTTGTCAGCATGTGGAGCAGATGGAGGTTGCCGCTGTGCTCCTGATGAAATTTCATGCGAGCGTTATCTCACCTTCCTCCGCCTGCAGCACTCCGGCAAACACCTCCTTCGCTGTGTGCTCTTATTATTTTATTTTAACGGAAACGGAAACGCACCTTGACTATACACT
>JAODUG010000003.1:2618799-2643136 GCA_027564795.1 Aphredoderus sayanus | reverse complement strand
CCGGCAAACACCTCCTTCGCTGTGTGCTCTTATTATTTTATTTTAACGGAAACGGAAACGCACCTTGACTATACACTTGACTATACACTATTCAAGTCATTCGGCTGAGGCTTGCGGATAATGACACCAAAGGCGGTTTGTTGGATTCAAACACTTCCACCCTCTCAGTTTGTCCGGTGACGAACATAACTTGCCAGTTTGGTTAAGCCCACCCAAATATACCTTATTGAAACACACTTTTATTTACCTGGAACAGGGAGACGCTTGCATTTCTCAGTGCGTATGCCGTTATTAATCGTATTATAGCCCTGCGCTTTCTTACCTTTAAATATGCATTAAAAGGAACAGAGTCATTGAGTGTATTTGGCATAGAAAAGATATGGGCTCATCATTAAAAAACCATGTAAGCTCTTTAAAGCTGAAGAGAGGTGATTTCATGCTTGGCTGCTTTGTTTCGTAGGTGCTGTATGCTAACAGCAGCACCCATCCCCCAAATACACACACACACGCACACACACACATATACACACACCGTCAGACGGCGGCGTCCTTGATTCTACCTCCCCCACACAGGGCTTGCCGGGATGGATGCGGTGTCTGAGCTAATGGAGCAGGGAGAACACAGGCTGGCAGTGAATAGGAGGAGGTGGAGGAGAGATCAGGGTGCTCTTGATCACGGTTCTCTCTTCGCATCCACTCAACTGCAGGGTTTACCCATTCACCGTGGCTGGGGGTAGCCAGTTCACTTACAAATACAGTGATACACATTACATTCCAGGCTGTGACTTACATTCCAGGCAGCAGAATTTAACTTATTTTATAAACCCTCAGCTCTGTACCTTACAATAATACTCAATTATTCTTGTTCAGCACAAAGTAGTTCAACACTGGGTAAGGGTTTTGTCCACCACTGACTTCCATAGTTTCTCATTAACATACTGTACTTCTGAAGTGTCTATAATGTTGACCGCCGATTCTGTTGATAGTACTGTACAGGTCAGGTGTGTTTTATCAAGGTGTTGGGGAACAGTTCAATCACACACAGTTCAGTTTGATAAGCATTGCTTCTCATTCTGTGGGTCAGGGGGTCACAGACACTTGTTGGGTCTTAATAGACACATTTTCACAATAAATATAAATACATAAATAAATAAGTATTTAGGAAAACGTGTTAACGTATATTTTTAATAACATGAGCACTCATGATTAATATTTATGTTTAAATGTCATGCTTGGAAAGTATTTTGTGCTCACTGTGCTCACAAACTACTTTCTACTACTTTCAGAACCCCTGATGCAGAGATCCCCTGATTTTGTTTTCGCCCGGCTTCATGATAACACATCAACTTACAGTAATTCTCAAACTGCGCTGGAAAACGCGAAATGGGCACTAATGACACAAATGTGCCCGGGAAGAAAAAAAAATCTCACAAAGAACATCTGTGGCTCCATAACCATAAAACATTTTCCTTCTGATTAATGTGGTATTCTTAGACTCATGGCTCTCCTTAGCAGACCACCAGACGAGATGTTCAATCAACTATGCATGACTTGACCTTAATGGATTTTTCACTGGGAGGCTTGGGCTGGTTATTAGGGAGGCAGCTCATGTGGAACAACCTTGTCCCCTTGGGAGGGGAATTACACTAGTTCTGAGGAAACCCACATTATGGTATGAGCAGAATAAAGGAAGGGACCACTTCCTCCTTGGTACCCGTACATCTTTCAGCCTTAAACGTGCCAACTGTGCGATTTCAAAAGAAAATTGACCATCTGCTGGTTGATAACATGAGCTTTACATATTTGCCATCATCCGCCCATACTGCTCCCTGTCTCTTATTGTTATTGTCACTGGTAATGTGTTAAAATTAAAATGGACATTCCATGCCCTCTTTCCACATCTTGACACGGTTCCTTGAGGTCTCAATGCAATGTATTTGACATGCTTAGGTGAAGGTGAAAATACCACAGAGATTGTTGAATAGCAACATATAATGCCTGTTAACCAACCATATGTTACCACATCATGTATTATTTCATGAATGAAGAGTTACTATAGCACGCAATTGCAGCATCTTTGCCCACAACAGGAGGATTATGAGGCAGGTTAGGCTAGGCTACTGCTAACACTTTAGCCAACATAACACAATTAGTGATTATTAGGTTAAACAATAAATGAGGCACAAAAAGGCTATCTTTGCTATTATCACAGACATCAAGTTTTACATGACAGATGACAGATCATTGATCCAGATAAAAGCATCTGTAACTGGTGCTCTCATGGACAGCAGTCAGTTTTCGGCAAGGGATCCCTTTTGCGTGTCAGTCTTTAACAACTAGCGATGCTGGGATTACTAAATCAACACAACAGTCTAAATGATGTAGCCTATTTCTAGTCAGTATACTGTTACTGAACAATAGCCTACATTCATATAATGTAGTTATTGTTGTGCATGTGCACATTATGTTGATATGAACTGTGTTGAACATTAAACTTTTACTTACGGTTAATTGACTTCACTTCCTTGTAGGTTGTATAGCCTATTTCGCTGAATACCAAACAAACTGTAAGGATTTTCAACTTAGCAACTATACATTTCGCCTGCTTTTCTGCCTCTTTTCCTTGTATGGCCATTACAGACTGGGAAGGCAACAATTCACTTTAAAATACCAAGTACATCTCCAAGTCACAGCGACATAACTATTTTCAAAAACAAGAAGAAATATTTGTTTTTCATAGAATGACTCATTTAAATTAGGACGGCATTTAATGGTTGGTGTTCTTGCTTTGTAACAAATTCCTAAAAATGTGTGAGTATCAAGTGCGTATCATATTATTATATAGTATGCACGACTGACTTGTAATTAACTAAAAACACATGTAGTAAATAATAGTATTTTACATCTGACAATAAGTAATGCAATAATTGACGAAACTCAGCAGTGGCTTGCATTCCTCTCTACTCCACTCAAAGTGCACTCCACCCCTCCCCACGTAATTCATTAACAATGAGCTGAAGATGGAACATATGGTTCTGGAATGGGTGCTATTATGGCATTGAGGAGTGTACCTTTATAATTAATCCTATTGCAGAAGTCAAATAAACAGTGCAATGTTGGTGAAAAGATGACCAACTTTTCAGTTCCTGCCAGTATCTTGATTGCCAGGCTCTGTTTACCCACCTGTATTACACACGCAGGTAAACAAACAGAGAAAATGGCCCAGTGTTGAATTAATGTTGTCCTCCAGCTGTGTACTCTAATTGGGATAATAAGCTGAAAGGTTATCAGCACTCCACAAGGCAGTAGTATCATGGAAGCACCTATCTCTTTTTCCACCCTGCTTCCTTCAACAGCATTCAAGTGTGCTGCAAGTTTTTTACTCTCTGAAACACAAGTATCTTTTGCCTGTGTTTTGACATCTTCCTTGAACCACCCCCGGTGGTTCATGCAAACGTATTGTGTTCGCCCTACCCTGTGATTTGCTATCGGCATGCACATCTGTCAACTGAACTGTAACTGTAAGTGATATAATACTGGAGTCCGCACTAAAATGAGATACTGTACATCTTTTATGAAATAAGCCTGACTAAGCTCGATTGCATTACATGTGACAGAATAGAGACTTACCGGCACATACAACCCCCCCCCTCCCCCATCCCCACCCGTAATTATGCATAGAAATAGCACCAATGCATTTAAAGCAGCCACATTATTACTACTGACACTGAACTCATCTCTTCATCACTTATTCAATGCAATGCAATTTTCCAAGGGTTCCCCAGATGGTTGTCAGTTTTATGTAAAATGGGAAAGAAATTCAGTCTAGCCACGCTCAAATTGATACCTCCGAGCCATGGACGTAATAGTTATTTGAAAGCCCAGACAAAAAGTACGGGGTCTTGATTTCATATCTGTCTGACGAAACTGACAACGAAAAATATACGTTTTCCCAGGCTACTTTTCAGGCACGGCATGACAAAACATCTCAGCTGGCTTTTATGGAACCATTTATTCCACTTTGCTATCACCCATACTTTTAGGGATCACTTCAGTCGCCTTAAAAGGGGCCATTAGGGCAGCTCTCAGGAACAGGGGTGTCTCATTGAAGGACCATCACTTGATAAGAAAAGCTTTTTTGTCTTGATCTCCCCATCTAAAGGCAGAATTGAAACCCCCCAAAACAAACACATCACACATTGCCAACTTAGTTATTTCTCCAAAATAACAGATCCAGCTTGTTATATTGATGCATTAACACGCCATGCATTAAGTGCGTCTTCTGTTCTTTTTTAAACAGCCTGTTATTAAACAGAGTTTGTGATCGATGTGAAAAACGCACTGGAGTTCGACTACTGCCATTCATGCATAGGCCTACTGCTATTCTGAGTCACTTATATAACTGGACATTAGATTTCGTTGATCATTTGTTTATCTGTCAAGACAAACATTGTTTTTAAAAGCACTTTGACAGAGGATCATTGAATGATTTAGACTTGCAATTTATATTTGAAATTTAGCAGACACTTTTATCCAAAGCGCCTGACAATATTGGAGTTCAATATTGGAGCTCAAAAATGAGTTTCAGGTTGGTGAGGCAAGTTTTTTGCCTAGAAGTCGACCTCCCTGTCCACCAACTTACAGTATAACCAACCTAGCCCCATTAGATATTTCAAAAGGTCACCACAAATATGTTGCTGTTAATAAACTGATTGATCTTGATTTTGCAATTCCCAGTTGCATATCAGTCTGGGAACTCTCAAATGAAAACCTTTTGTCTGCACTGTAAGTGCCTGTATTTGGATAAAGACCTCTTTTGCTCTGATTGGGTGAAAGTGGTAAAACCGTCTGGTTTGACTGACATAATGGCACTGCCAGGCTGACTGGACGCATTAGGCATAGCAAATCAAATTGTAGAGGCTTGTTATACCATGCCTCTGCTTTACCGCTACACTGCTTCAGACGGATATCCTCATAAAGCATCTGGCTATTGCAATTAGCTAGTATGAAATGTAGCCATGTGACTCGACAGGATCACATACTATTTTTCTGTTTATTTTCATTTTTCCTGAATGGTAGAGGCACACTGGAAAACAGGCTTCATCTGTATAGAGACCCAGAAAGGATTCTGTGGAGGCAGTGACTATAAAATATGTTGTAGTCTTTACTATGATTTATTAGCTATTGTTCAACATAACTGTACCCACGTTTGAAAGGTACATATTGGCCGCAGCCCGCTATCGATTTTTCTCCCGTTAAATGGATGGCTTTGTTTAGCGGTGAAAAAGTGAGCAATTTCACCTGCACTAGCACACTGTTTAATAGTTCCAAATCTATATTTCATTAAAATGATGACACATAGCACCACTACCCCTCTCCTAACTCCTGTTCTATTGATTAAGAGCAGTTTGGGCTTTTGTAGTGAATAATAAATCGCCCCGGTCTCTTAAAACAGTCAGCTTCCATTATATATGTAATGAACCACAGAAATTACCCAATGACAGATGGGGATTTAAGTTCACGCCACCACTTCTAAGTTTTCTATTGCTCACGTGCTGTATTTTGCAGAATATTTGCTGCATATAGCAGGTGGACAGTAGAATAAAAGCTATTTGGGAATGTCTTCAAATAATATATGTTTTCATACATGTGGAGAGTGGTTGGAGAAACTGGACAATCAATCTCACTTAACTGCTCGCATTTTCCTCCATTTTCTGTGGACAACAAAGGCAGTACTCCAACCATTTCTCTCTGTCCCTTTCTGTGTTACACACACGCGCGCACACACACACACACACACACACACACACACACACGTGCGCGCGCATGCACACACACGCACACTTTCTCACACATACCGTAAGGAACTGAAGGAAATTCTGTGTTCTGGAGGCACAGAATCCGTCAAAATTGTTAATAGCTTCAACACAGGAATGACCTTTACTGTCTCTAAACATCATATATGGCGTAGCCAGCAGAGACACTGCTGGTCTTTTTAGCATCCTCCTTTTCTGTCCTTGTTACTGTCTCTCAATTAAACCCTGTGAAGAGGCCCCTAAGTGCTCGAACACAGAAGACAGAATGCTTTTGTAATGGGAACCTGTTGTGTTTATGATAAATACTGGCCAATCTGTCAGCCTCTGGAGGGTAAACACATTTGACATTTAGTGTTGACCTTATCCCATTTATTATGTCGCCGGTTTTCTGACAGAGACGGATAAGGTGGCTTATTCTTGTTGCATTACATGGAATGATGCTGGTTAACAGGGATGAAATATGAGAAACATGTAGAACTGTGACCTCCCCTTTTAGTGTGAAAGCACATGTACAATGTTTGATTATCCTGGATTATGTACTGTAAAAATGAATGGCCAAAGCCCTGTACAGTAGTTGTTTAGATTCTAAGTATGCTTTGCATTACACTGACAAACACAGGATACACATGTGATTTAATTCACTATAGATCCCCTCAACTGTAGTTTTTAGAAACTACAGTAAGGCTAGGATTTAGTGATTTGACATATCAAATCCCTACAATCCTGACCTGATCTGAGTGGTTGGTCATTTTAATCTTAATCACAGACTCTCATAGATAGCGCTATATTTAACTAACACCATCCTAATATTACAAGCACTCCATGATTTGCTTTGCTTTATATGATTTGCTTTGCTTTATATGTTTGACCAAATAATTAGCAGACATTTGGACCACATTCAACTAGCCAAAACAACAAAGGTTATTATATTATTATATATTATAATAGACCTTATTTTCCAACACAGGTGCTAGTTAGACTATTGGACCACCTTTAACAAATCACCAGATCTTCTGAATACAGAAACTGAATTGCTGTGGAAATCACCTGAAATACACAGTGTGACAGTTCTGGAGAATCCTGGCAGAGAATTCTGGCTGACAGGTGGAGCTTGCAAAATCAGTATTGTTGTCTTACCAGGCTACAAAACATTATGTATAAGGATTCACGTAATGAAGTCAGTTCTATTTTTCATTGAAGCATGTTATTGACTACTCTATGTTAGGCTTCTGGGCACAGTGGTGGGCAGGAAGTGTGTATGGTGTGCTGATGGCGAGCTGTTTGAATCTTACGGCTGGCATTTCATGCTCTTGTTCTGTATGTGTACATCACAGACCTCACATCACAGGGTGTGCACTTCACACCAGTACCCTGTCTTTGTTTACAGAAAATACCAGGTGCGAATTAACCAGGTGCGAATTAACCAGGTGCGACATGATAGCTTCCTGTGAATAAATGCATTTTGATTATGGACGAACATTGCCCTCCTCTGAACCACATTATGCAAATTATAAATTGTATTTCAGGGGGAGGGATGAAGGCTGAGGGTGATTTGTTTGGGAGAGGATTTTGTAGAGCCTGGCAGTCATATGCTGTTGATTAACGGACTAATGGACAGGCAGCAGAGAGGGCTGAAGTAATTTCATACCAATCAGTATTCATTAGTTAATGAGCGCTGATGACTCGGGGCACTCTCCAGCTCAAACAGCAGCGAAAGGCAAAGTTGATGAATGGTAATAATAAAAATCATATCATTATTTACCTTTTAAACCTGACCGGGGCACAGGGACATAATTAGTAAAAGAAAGAAAATACAGGACATTATTTTTCACTGAATGGGAATCATTAATGAAGACCTAATCGATTTTTTTTTTTTTGTTTACAGATCAGATGGTTTATGAAATCGCCGCTCCTGTTGAACCAAAACGTGATCACATTAAATAAACCACTCTGAAATGTATTGCATTGTTGTCATGCAAATCAATAATGCAACACTTCCCACTGGCTGAGCAAATGACTGAACAGGAGGGAAATGTCTTTGTTAATGATTTAACTTAATTAAATCGAAAATACATTTATTTCAGTGACTTTTTTTCCCAGAGTTTCTGCATTAAGATACTAGCCTATTAAACACCACATAATGTCATATAGTCAGAATGCGGTGGAATCACAAATACAATATGTCATAAGATATTTATTGTCAATAGTCAGATAAAAATAATTGTACATACAATACTGTATTTGCTGAATGCTAATTGATTTATATACATATTGAGCTATACACAAAACATAAACTCAACATTGAAATGATAATCCTCTGCTTTATGTTTGACCATCATGACTTTTCAGCATTACTGCAGAAAGTTAGCCTGCTCGCTAATCTCCACTCAATTTTGCTGATATAGTGTGCAGGTTTGCTCAGCCACACTGATGGGCGGACCAATCAGAGACCAGTGGGGTGGCTATGTGCAATGGCTGAAATGTATTCCCAAGATTGGTGGCAGTGGTGGAGCTCATTTAGAGATACTGTAGGTAGAGGACACAGTTGTATCATTTGGTTGTCAATGCTGCTCATTAACACCCCCATTCCAAACTAACCATGATGTGTACATGCTGGATTCACCTATATTGTAGTCAGGTCCCTATGGCAACTACACAGCCATTGAAGATGGTATGGGACAAAGTTTTACAGGCACCACAAGAAACATGATGAATGGACTCTCCTAATTTCCTATAACTTGTGTATATGTACAGTATACAATATGTGGTATACTGTATACGTACTGTATACATAAATTACGGGAAAATAGGAGATTAGAAATTAAACTTTAGTTGACTAGCTGAATGTGTTTCTGTAGATATCAAATCTGTACAGTATACTGTATGTAACTCTGTAGAACTACACAGCAACTACACTGTAAATCTTTAGCTGGGGAGCAAATATTCTTCTCAGCTCCAGCCCTTAAGAAATACTGTACCATACCCATCCATTATTTTTTTCTTTCAATTTTCCCTGTTGGACTCCTTTAACAGTGAGGTCACATGGGGTCCTTCGTAAACCCTGGCCGCTGTCAAACTGTTCATTCTCCTGTATTTTTCCATTATTAACCCAGCAGGGGAGACAGTTGAAGTAACTTTTCTATATGTTATAATAAGACTTTCCTTCTACTTTGATTGACATGAAGTTATTATAGCACCGGTCTTGTATACTGTATGCATAATTGTGAAAATTACAGAAAGAGCTGTAATGCAGTTTAATATACTTCATGCATATACTGTATGTCTCTTTCATGGACCAAAAACATCTAGACGTAAAAGGAGCACTATTCCTAAATGGCAATCATTTTTAGACTTCTAAGGAGTTTAACAACCAAAAAGTTTTTCTCTTTCTCTTTCATTTAAATAAACAGAAAAAAGATCACCAGATGAACCAACGAAGTGCATATGGCCAAATAATCTAATGCATATGGTCGGAGTTATTTCTCATGTAAACATTCAATTAAATATGCTCCCTCATTCCCTTCTCTGTGTTGATCTGTAGTTACTGAACAGGTGCTGTTTGAATAGTGTGCTCTGTGTTAATTCAGGGCTTGCTGAATATTTTCTCTCCTGCAAGCGGTGTGTGTGTGTGTAGGTGTGTGCGTGTGTGTGTGTGTGTGTGTTTGTGTGTGTGTGTCTGACAGTGAGACAGCTCGATAGGGACATACAGAGTGAGAAAGAGACGGCAAGAATACCGGTGAGCGATATATTTGAGTGGGAGAGTGATAAGAAGGGTGAGAGAGAGAGAGAGAGAGAGAGAGAGAGAGAGAGAGAGAGAGAGAGACATAACAGCAGAAGTCATATTTCTGAGCCAGTGCCAGATCACCCCTGCTATGCACAATATTCTGCTGTAGGAGCACTGCACACCCACACTGGATTGATTTTCCTCATCACAGTAGATCACGTTGCAAGCTCGGTAAATCTGAATTATGCTGACATAGTGTTAGCCCCCAGAACACTATCTCCATTCTCTCCATGTGGCTGCCACTTCTGTTGAACGATCCTTCACATCCAATCGTGAACGCCAACCGCCGTCCTGCTTTTGCAGCTCAAACTTTCAGCTTCCGTGGCCTTGCTGTAGGAGTGGTCTTCACTGTTAACAATCTTGATGGTTTTATATACAGTATATACATTAACATACGGTACAGGCCAAAGGTTTGGATTTAATATGCTACTCAGAATTGAGTGTGCATACTGTACACAATATATATATATATATTTTTTTTTTCTTTATGTATGTATATATTAAAATACATAAACAAAAAAAAACAATTTTGATTAGTCTGAACTTTTGTAGTTTATTTAACACCTAACCGGCGGTGCCATCCCATTGTGTATGATTTTATGTGTTTTTTAATTGTCATTGCTGTGTTTATTTATTTATTCATTATTTCTTTATATATTTTGTTTTTTTGTGCCTGTTAACCCTCCCCGCCAATAGTTTTAGCGCCTTCTATCTGCCACAAAGAGTTAGTGATTTGGGTCATTTTGACCGGGAGGACATCATGGGTTTAGACGACTGTTATCGGTGGTACAGGATACTATAGCTTTACCCTGTGTTCACATGGGCGATCAAAGAGGGAGACACGCTTATCGCTAGCCAGCCACATACAGTAGGTATGGGTGGGCGTGGTCGGGCAGCCACCATCCAAATTAGAACCACGGCCCACCCAACCAGTTTTGTATTTTCTTTTTCAATGTATAAATAATAAACATTTCATGTTAGTATTATTCAACATCCGCCTTATAGGCTATTTTATACATATAAATAGTTATTTAATAATCAATATAAATTATAAATGTTATGCCCCCCCAATTAGCTACAATATCCATAGAGCTCTCTGGAATTAACATTAGTCGGCAAAATTACAAGGGGTTTAGTTAACTAAACTTCCGACGGTCTCCCCATGGGACATAACATGAACAAGGTTGATTTAGTATGCTACTCAAGCACATGCAGGTATGAAGCCAGATTTATTTTGACAATAAACTGGAATTAAAGCACCTTGGTGTCCACTTTATATATCGTCATCACTCAAGATGATGCTGCTGCTATTGTTACCGCAAGTTAAACATGGACCCAACTTAACCCTCCTGCTGTCCTCCAGGTCAAACTGACCCATCGCACTACCTGGCAATTCTAATTGTCTAGCTTACACAGACATATGATGTGCACTGCTGGCACAACAAGGTAGCGTGTTTGAAACCCGAGGACAACCGGAGGGTTAACATGGAGTGGTTTTCAAAGAACAGTTAGAATACAAAAGAAGTTTGCCCAGAGGAAGAACCATGCACTTCTTTCACGTCAAGTGAGCCTTTTGCTTTGGTGAGTGCAAGCATAGCCTATACCCTCCTGGCTGACCATATTGTGCTGGACTGATTTATCGCTATTGCTATAAATTGTTCAGTGTTCACATGCTGTCACTGCCAGCCTACTATCTACTACTATAAATGATTATGGGAAAAAAAATCCTCATTGTCCTAAAATCACAAAACAGGAGGCTATCGTTAAGGTATAGGCTACCGGCATAATATTGTAGACCTATTAAACATTGGCCTGTGTAATTACAAATCTGGCGGCGATCACAAAACAACACGCCTGTGGTAATATCATGCCATTGTGGTTGTTATAGGCCTATTGGATCAAATGTTCGCCCTCTAGAAAATGTCTGGCTACGCTATTGCGCTACTTGCTTGGGCCGTTGCTGGCGTGTGGAAACCTATTGGTTGGGTCATTTGTTGCAGCAACACGTGAAAGCTGCCTTCACATTTGATTGGTAGTCGCTGTATCACATCAAAACCTTATATTTTGCCGCCTAGTTGGCTTTGCAACGGCCAATTGTCTCACCTCTTGCCACTGTAAATCGCCAACACACTGAAAATGAATGGCAGCCCATCTCATTGTCTCTTCTTGTGTCATTGATATGAATGGGGACAGGGTATTGCTAGGTATCTGGTCAAAGATTAAATGAATTGTATAGCAAATCCCTAAATGCAGCTCCAATAGGCTATAGATCATGTGTCACAACTGTGCAACAGTATGGCTAATGTGCTACTGTTTCTCAAGGCAAGTCAGTTCAGTTTATTTATAAAGCACATTTAAAAACCACCAGTGGTGAATACAATGCAGTACAATTAGACAATAAAAAGCAATATAATAAAACATAACATAACAGCAATAAATAGAAACATAACACAAACAAGCACGCAGTGTTTGTTAAGACTTAACTAAGGATAAATTTACAAATTTACAAAGACTGTAGCCTATATTCCAAAGTGATTAGCCAGCATATTTTACTTCAGATAAAAGCTGGTCTCCCAGTTTGCGAAAAAGACATGTACAATATAGGCTACTGTAGGCTACTTTCCTATATGTATTTTCTATATTTGATCACACACATAACAGCAGCTCCTATAAAAAGAATAATATCGCTGGCATGGCCTTTAAGTTGGATGTCTTTCTTACTTAAAACCTATAAGGTAAAGTTCCCAAACTACTTCTCTCCCAGCAGGACTTCCCGCAACAATTTCTGTATATTTGCACAGCAGGCTCAACAAAAGCAACATCTGCTGTGGCAGGAGCTCCCTGCAACACTCCCATTGCAAAACCATGAAACATGCATAGTCGATGATGTAGCCAGAGCCTCCGCTCCACTGCAAATCTCGTATGATGTTAAGTCTCCCGAACATCTCCCGCTCTCTCATTCCTCTGCTGGCGTCTTTGTTCTACATGGTCAATATTTATATATAAAGATCCCACAGTAGACGCGCTGCAGACATCAAAGACGCTGCAACGGGTTGTACCCAAATGAGATAGGGCCTCTTTTCAATTAGAGCTGACTCCTGCCTGTTCTCCGCCAAGCGCCCTGTGTTCATATATTCTCTGTAACCTTTTCATCGCACTCCTCTCACTGGCGCCTCATTAATTCAGTTTGCAGGGTTCTTCGGCCGCCTCTTGCTCTCGCTCGGAATGCTGCACGTCGGAAGCTCCATGAGCCATGAGCTCGAAGTGATGTCGGAGAGGAGAGCGGTCAGAATTGGCTGGTTGGGGTGCCAGCCGTGGCACGCGGCGGGCAATGTGAGGCCCCTTCGCTGGGCTCAGCGGGTTGCATCGGTCGGCAAGGGGCTAGAGGTTAGTGTGAAAACGGGATGTTCCTGCGATGAACAAACTGAAGTTGCTTATTTTGCTGTCAGTGCCTGGCATTGTGAGAAAAGTGACAGGATAATTTGGTTGCATGTATGCGGGACATTTAGCAACTGTTTTGTAACAGTCAAACAAATAGGATGACATTTAACAGTAAAATCCATGGCAGATCTCTTGTCTTGACTCTCGTTACCGGCTACAGCATATCTGCTCATGATTAAATGGCTCAGTGGCTTTAGAAAATTAGCCATAAGTCATATTACTTTTTATTAATAGACTTCTCCCTCGCCCCTCTGCGGAGGGAAAACTATATCTCTGTAAAATGAAAGGGATGAATAGCTGACTTCTCAGCTCAATTCACTTCTGCAGTTTAATCAAACTACCAATTAATTGTATCAGCGCGGGAGGCTACATGTTTAGAATTGATGGATCCCAGTCGCTTCCTTTCTCCTAATGAAACTGTAAAGCAAGCAAGTCCTCCGAGAGTGACCTTCATCTTTTAATCTGCTAATTAACTTTGAATTAGACTTTGATGCCTAATTATTTACCTGCACGTGGGAAGGTAAACACTCAGGTAGCACGGCACAACAAGAATAATGGTGGGCTTGTTTTCATGGCCTGTACGAGGTAATGGAGTCTGGGGGACTGTTGGCTGACAGGATGCTCTCCCACACACACGCACACACACACACACACACACAATTGATAGGGCTCTAGAGTGATGTACATTAACTTGCACACACCTCCATTTTGTCCCAACCACTGTTTCCATCCTTCCCATTCCTTCCTTTCCTTTTTTCCTTCCGTTCATCCAGCCTCCCTTCCTCCCTCCAGGCAGCCTACGGCAGGCCTACAGGGGTTTAGCTGGATCTGACTATACGTGAGGTACAGTAAATGAGTCCAGACTGTGGCAGAAACACACAGACAATGAGTCTGATTAAAATGGAGACAGAGTAAGCAGCAGACTATAGGACATGTGTCGAGGTGTCTTGATATCGCCCTCGCGCTGCGATGCTCGCTGTGTGATGCCCGCTTTGTGGCAGTGGGGTGGGGGCATCACAGTGCTCCTCTTCAGTATCTCCCAAGAGTCCCACGTGGCTCCGGCTTAGGTTTTTTTCTCGGGACGTTGCAGAACCTTGGTTCGCATGTGAAATCCATTTGTTGTTTGAGGGGAAATGGTGATAATACTATTTAGTTATTAGGTGACACTTTTTAACCAAAGCAATGAGAACAATGAGAACAACAGGTGAGAATACCAGGCACATTATTAAGGAGCAGGTAAGAACAATGAGTGGTAACCATCCTGTTGTCCTCGGGTTTCAAACACACACACCTTGTTGTGCCAGCAGTGCACATCATATGTCGGTAAGATGTAGAATTAGAATTGGCGCCCTCTATCTTGCACAAAGAGGTAGTGCGCTGGGTCAGTTTGACCCGGAGGACAACAGGCGGGTTAAGAAGCAAGTACTGTAGTAGGGGTTAGGGATGCACTAACCTTAACCTCAATTAATGCATTGATAATATGCACAGGATCAAAGTCATTTAGTTGACATATCGGTCTGTTCCATCTGGGATGCATTTCTCAAAAGCACACCATATGCACTTGCCAGTGAGTGGATAATTCCGAGATATGCCGAATCGAGGTTAATCTGTGTTATAAAACGGAATGGATTCTGAACGCGATATCTGTCTCGTAGTGTTGTTTGGAGTGGCAGATTTAGCCGAAAGAGATGGCATGATTTACTTTCTGAGTCCAGGCGTAAAGCCTGTGGCTATCCTATAGAACCCATTCCCTACCTTTCACCGCAGTTTCTTTTGTCTGATAGAATGGACTTTTGTGGGGATCATCTATCATTACATGGGATTACCATTTCTTTGCATGCTAGAATCTCTCAGGATTAGAGGGAGATTACTTCATATTTTCAAAACCCCTGTGCCAGATTTATCTTTATCTTTTCCATCCGGCAGTTTTTGGTAAGGCGCTGAATCTGTGGGCTACGGCTGAATGCTTCCCAGCAATTACAATGAAACAATCTCTTACAGAATATTTTATTTCACTTCACAGCACACAATACAATTTTGGATTGTTGCGTATCCTTCAAGACCTGCTATACTTTCAGGGACTACAACCAAATGTCAGGGACATCATTAATATGTCGTGGTACAGTATTAAGATTTGGAATAAAACGTAAAGCATTTTGAAAACGCTACTGTCTCTCCCCTCCATGAAGCTTTCTTGTTCCCCGAGGGTCAGTGTGAGGATTGTGCTGGCGCGTAAGAACACGATGCATCATTAACAATGCAGAGCTATAATGAGTATAACTGAAGGTCATGTTCTTGTGTTATTGTCATTGGAGACTATTACACAAACAGTAAAGAATCCCACTCTTTCTCACCTACAGTATGTAAGATGTAAAAAAAAAAAAAAAGATATATACATGTTGATACAGTATAAAAATCTATTAGAATAAATGGGGTCTTTTGTCCTTTCTCTCTCTCTTTCTCTCTCTTTCTCTCTCTCTCTCTCTCTCTCTCTCTACAGGTTCTCATCCCCCACCAATGTCTCCAGTTTCAAATTCACTGACCTCTACAGTTACAGTCCAGCCCAAAGGAGAAATGATGTGGTTGTTCACCAACCAACCTGCTATATTGCTGGCTGTTGTGCTGGAATTACTTTGAAGTTGGGTGGTTATTACTGGAGTACCAGGAACAGTTGATAGAGGAGAGAGATTGCAGTGAAATAAAAGTATCTCTAACTGGGCTTGCCGATGCCCAGGTATATTAGATGTTCCGAGGCCTTTAGTCAAGGTTCGTCGGAGATTCCAAAGTTTTTCACGTATTTTGCAAACTCGTGCTGCAGGAGATGCTGGCACCTCACTGCCAGTTAGATGCTATACAGTAAATGTTAAATGTCTGCTGATCGATACTTTGGCCCATAGCTCTCGCACCGCACTGTGCTCTGCACTCCTCATTAGAGATGTGTCTGACCTATAGGCTCATCTCACCAGCTGGGGGGAATGGAGGGGAGAGGATATGTGCCTGCAAGCCTAGTTTTAAATGCACATCCTGTGCTCCTAACGTCACCTCTGCAGATGCGTATAAAACAAGTTCTGCCTAAGAACAAGGCCATACGAACACAATACACCCACGGTATAATGTGAACAATGAGACGATACTGTGTAATATTAGCAGGCTCAATATTAGCAGGCTCAATTTATTGACTTGATGGCTTGACTGCTAATTATTTTGCTTAAGACCACAATCCCCCATAGACGGGAACATGGGAGGGTTGTAGCACCACCTGGCTGTCAGAGTTATTTTTTATTTTTTTTTACAATTTCTATATTAACGGGTGAAAGGAAAAGGAAAATAAGAAATTTTGGAACGGTTGGCTCTTTGGCTAACCAATCAATCAATCAATCAATCAATCTTTATTTATATAGCACTTTTCATACAAATTCATGTAACTCAAAGTGCTTCACACTAAGAAGTCAATAAAAACAATACAAAATCAAAAAACAGTAGTAAAAAAACTAACAGTGTGTGTGTATGTTAGTTTTTTTTATAATCCTTTTGACAATTCTTGTTTCGCACATACTGTGTACTGTATCTCTATCTCTCTTCAAATGCAAGTACGGACATTTATTCTTTTACCCTTCTGTTCTTATTATATTGCAGTGTGCCACCAGATGGCGCCACCTGATTGTGTCTGCTGTGTCTGCTGTGTAGTTCTCTTTATTGTCAGTGCTGTGTGTATTTATTTCTTTATTAATTATTTCTTTATGTATTTATTTGTTTTTTGTGTTTTAACCCTTCCTATTGTCGTAGTGTTTCAGACACACTACCTTGTTTTGCCAGCAGTGCACGTCATATGTGTGTAAGCTGTAGAAGTAGAATTTCTATTTGCCACAAAGAGCTACTGTGGTGGGGTGGGTCAGTTTGACCCAGACGGTTAATCAAGAGAACATAAAGGAGAGTAAGTAATGGTATTTAGTGTTTGGTAGTGATCAGGCATTTGTCCTCACAGATACTTTGAGCAGTTACAATGTCATATGATGACTTCAGCTAGAAAGCCACACCTGTCCTTCCTCTAAGCAGATGTGTTTGACACACCTGATTTCAGCTGAACATCATCCTCACAAATATTTACAGATGGCTGTATAGATGTCACATGTTCAACTAGAGTGCAAGATTTCACATGATCTTCACAAAAAATAAAGTACAGTATTTTTAGTCATTTCTATGGAAACCAGCCACCTGCTGAACACTAACATCTTAGAATACACTTACAATACTTTTTTTTTCTTCTCTAAGGGGCAATGCTGCATGTGTTTATAGCCACTATAAATGAGTGGAAATAAATGTCTGTTATAAATTTCAACCTTTTTTTCCATTGTCTTAGTAGCAAGCATATTTTGCATATATTATATTTTGCATGTTCAATTTTACTCTGCTGTGTGGGATTAGATAAGACTTACTCATATTTACAAATATTGATTTGATTCCTCCCAGACCATCAGATAAACATAATATGAATTATTAACTTCCTGCATCCTGTTTTTAAGAATTGGAAGTGACTTTGTTTGTTGTCATGCAGTAATGTGGAAGGCTTTCTGGCTTAATGTCAATACGTTTTTATCACAATACAACTTTTGCAAACATATAAAAACATATTGCGATATACTGTACACTGTATATACAGTATATTTGGTAGTTTGTCTTTATAAAATACATTGGCAGAATTACATTTGTTCAGCTGAAATAAAAATCCATTATTATTCAACTTGGGTAGTTGTTTGAAGCATGTTAACAAGCAACAACATAACTTGACAAAATAGTGTGCAGGTTGTTATTTCCAAACAGTAAAAGGCAACAAGTTAACTTAAAGTTAAGTTGAACCTATTTTCAGAAGCGGTGTGTGATTTCAAACAGTATTTACAGTAGCCCTTAAGAGCATGTAAGGAGACGTCAGGATGCCGTCAACTCTTAGAGCAGTCGTGGCAAATCCTCACCCCTTAGTCGTTTCGCTACTTACGTGTGAAATCCTCCTCATCAGTGTCATGGGAGATAATGAGACCATGTGAGATCTTATTACCTTGCAGCGGCGACAGATTCATGCTGCCATAATTACTCCCACTGGCAGGTCTGCTTATTGACGGGGCCCGCTCAAAGTATCACTGTGGGACTAATGATATCCTCCCCCCCCCCCCTCCCCCCACTCCCCCAGCCTCCTTCACCAGGCAAACAATGGAAGGAACGCGGCTTCAATCAACCCAGAGTGATGGATTTAATGACAAAATCATTTTCCCGCCGCTTTATGGCCAAGGAGGAACGACACATGCAGAATGAGATAGGCCTCAGAGGGGATGTTTTTCTGCGTGGGCCCACAGCTGTAAACAACAAGGGGCTTTGTTTTATTTGCTGTTTTATTTCATTGTGTATGATGATAAGTGAATGTGACCCAGCGAATGTTGTTAGCTTGCCACAAATGAAATGCTATGCGCGTGAATACGGTACGCCCACCCCACAAAAGCCAAACCCCAGCAGAACCATCAGTTTTATGATAGGGGGAGTGACCTCTTAGGGGTTGGAGATGGAGAAATGAGCTCTATTGATTTTGAGGAGGTGGAAACGAGAATAAAGGGGGGCACACCCCCCCCCCCCCCTTCCCCCGCCCCGCCGCCCATTGGACCGTTAATTCAGCATATGGTGAAAAGTGGATGCCGGAACTGGGAAAGAACCCCCTCAAATCAAATAGAGTATGGATTGTAGCGACGTGGATTTATAGCCTGTGGGGGACGGGGAGGGGGGGTTCCCCAACCTGGAAGTCATAAACGTGTTGAAATGTGGCATCATTGGGGGAAACCGCTGCTATGATGAGTTTACTGCGCGTGTCACGGACGCACGTTACAAATGGCCGGCCACTGTGTGTCCCAAAGCAGGGCCTGTTAATGGAGACAGAGGCAGAAGTTAAGGGCTGTGACAAATGGGCCTCAACGGGCCTGTGCTACGGGAGCATAGGAGGGTGGGAAACAGCCTTGTACACAAGCACAGGTTAGGGACCCAGCAGACACACACTGACACCCATCCATCCACACTCTTTACAGACACACACTGTAGCTATACTGTACACACATTTCAACATGAAATTTCAATTTTGCGGTCAAGATTTCGTTCAGTTTTTAATTGCTTATGCACTTTAGTGCACTACACAGATGTGCAGCCATACTGTAAGAACAGTTTAACGTCTGTTGCCAGCTTTGTTCTGCTCTGCCCTGCTGTTGTGTGAGGCAGCACGCCCGCTTCCACTGACTGGCTCAACAATGCACAAGCCCTTGCATGTAATAGGAAGCACACAGTTCAGATCTGTGTGATTATGACAGGGAGCTGGGATTGATCTATCCGATTAAACATTTTGATACAATGGTATCAAATCGATTTTCTGAATTACAGAAACGGCAAGTAAAACAATTATGCAAAAGAAACACTATGTTTATTGGAACATCATACAGTTAATGTATCATTTGTATTGGCCAATATATTATGTATTTATATTTTTACATGGGACACAAGCTACAGAGTTATACAGCGACATAAAAAAATATTAGTAGTAGTATTGGCACGGATTAAGTAATATTTACTTTACATGTTATACATTTAGCAAAATAAACAGGAGAAAATGCATACATGTTACTCACAGTGAAGTCACATCTTTTTTTGATTTACATTCATTACAATTTGCTGATGTGTCATGTTCCAGCACAGTACATTAAGAATGGCTCAAGTAAATCTCAATCCACACACTAGAAGCTGACTTGGAGTCTATGAATTATTAGAACACAGAGTGTATACCTTGTACACGCACATGGGATCATCACTCTTATAGTAGTAAAGGGTTGTTTATAAATACACAAAGTATTTCCAAGGTTTGAAAACACTGACAGCAATGTGTTAGATCTATGGTGTAAGAGGTAACATGTTCAAATTAAGAATAATTCAGTATTACTGTAATACTTTTAAATCCACTCTTCATAATCACATCAGAATCACTCTTTGCCGAAAACAGATGAATGAAAAAAAAGTTACATACAGCATAAAAAAAGAAGGAAAAAAGCAATGTGCATTGGAGGCTGACAGAAGCTTTAAACGCATCAGAAAACCACCGCTCTGTCAGCGAACAGGCTTTCAAGGAACAGCCATCCATCTTACAACACAGTAATAGCTGTTAAATACCGAGACATCAAAGGCATGTTTGCCCTTGGAGGTGACCAATCTCCAAGCAACAAACATTCCCCACCTCATCGATTCCCAGCGACCCTTTGGGTAAACACAACACAGCCCTAGGAGAGAAACGCAAACAAGACAAACCCGCATTCTTGTAGGACTTGGTGCGTGCGAGTGCATGTGCATGTGTGCGCGCCTGCACGTGCACGCGTGCGTGCGCGTCTGCACGTGCACGCGTGCGTTCAAGCAGTACAGAAGTGATGCACGATGTGTGCCTGCAAGCACAGATTGCTTACGCTGCTTGCTTAGCGGCTTTTGAGAACGATCCCCGTGTCCTGAAGGGGCCCATTTGATTACAGTCAATCACACTGACAGCTGCTTACTATGCAGAGCTGCAGCAAACGGCGGCAGCATGAGGACCTCAAGACGCGCACACACACACAAGAGCACTTCGGGGTGTCATGTACTCAAACACACCTGAGGAGAGGACTAAACAACGCTGTAAGATGGGATGACACGGATGGCCAAGGTCAAGCTTCGACAGCGGACTGTCAGTTTTAACACGCGACACAAATCAAACGCAACAAAACACAATTACTCTTTGGGGATGGGGATTTGGGGGTGGCGGCGGTTTTTAAAGCTAGTCGAAGTTGTTTCAAGGTCATCAATAAAGTGCAGTTCTCCGTTTGCAACTATATAGGCGCAGCGGGCTGTAGTACCACGGCAACGGCCGATAACAGTTCTGGGATGGTTCATATGTAAACAACGTTTGATGGACGGCTTGCTGGCGCGGAAATTGCTCTTCGGTCGCCGTAAGAATTACACCTTCGGTGTCAAACTTCCATTTGGACGCGACAGCAAAGGTCGCGGGGAGCGCTTGGCTTTGCTCCCGAAACACTCCCGCGGCGCCGCTCTCAAGTAGCTTAGCGAGGTGTTCAGCATATGGCCTGATAATGAATACGTTTGATTCCAAATGGAAGCAGAGAGGCGAGCTACGATGCTGCTTATGGTATTGTGAGCCGTCGCGTCTGGGCGCTTGACAGCCGAAGGGGAAGATGTGGCGGGAGAGGTTGGCCCGTGTCATGTCACACCCGACACTTCTCCAAAAACAACAAACGCACTGACTCAAAAAGTGCTCGTGTCTGTTGGAACGGAACTGCCACAGTAACGCAAATCTACTCCAGCTTTAGAGACAGCTTTTAATGGCTGTAACGGACATAATGTATTTTACCCTGGAACAAAGTATTGAATGTGTACTGTATAGTAACAATATTATTTGCGGCACACCTTTGTATTATAAAGTAGATTTTGTTTGTCATACTGTATTTGTATTCACAGTTAACTGAGATTTTCGGTCTGCTCTAGACCACAGTCATATGACTTTTATGACTTATTCTGCTGTAAAACTCTTAGCATCAGTTGCAACATAGAAAATCATAAAGAGTCAATACAAATACTGTAGTAGTCGTGTAAGAAACTATGGCGAATGTAATGTGGAGCTGTGGATCAGGGTCACATAGTTGAACATCTGACACATCTGTCATTAAATGCTCTGCGCATACATTGCACCGTATTGACCTGTAGAGGCTACAGCTAACATTAGTCTTATAATGATATACAGTATGTCTATATGATGAGAAAGATACTGCACATGTTAAGATCTAGAACACGCAAACATACATCAAATTAATCTGCATACTGTAGGTATGCTGATAAAGTCTCAAACAATATATTAATAATTTGTGTTAGAAGAAAAATAAACCTTGATTGATGTACAAACAAAATGCCTTGCATCTGTCATGGTGCTTTTACATTTTAATACAGTATCATCTTCGAATAAAAATAATAATTCAAACAACCAATGTAGCAACATATGCCAATATAACAACAGTTGCTATACTGACAACAAACGCCCCAGCCATCTCTAAAGGGCAGCTAATGAAATGTGTTAGAGCTGTGGGGGGAAATGGTTACTGAGAAGGCCTGAACCACATCTACGGTCGACCGCGTGCTGCCAGATGTTTGCCCTGGCACGGCTACACTCTTCCCTGACACAAACAGTCTGGCCACTCACAGCCAACGCACACAGGCTTCCCCACAGAGGCCAGGGTTCATACATATACATACACTGTACACGGGCACAGCAGGGAACCTTAGCCTTCCTCTGGGACACGAGCACCTTCACTTGAAGTAGTCCAGGCCTGCCACCAAGAAGAACTTCTCCAGGAAGAGCTCCGAGTCCAGCACGGCGATGTGCGCGGCGCGGCCGATGAGGGTGTTGGCTGTGTTGGGCAGGGCGTGGAACACATTCTGCCTGATCAGACGGCACTGCTTGGCCCCCACCAGAGGCTGCAGCAGGTTGGTGATCATCTCCGTGTACACAGGGCCTTCAATGGGACAGAACAGGGAGCATGTCGGCTGGGAGGTGGCACAACCGCCGGTGATCACTCACACAGCCTCTGAAGCACACCATCAATCAACCAAACCCAGGGCGGTGTCGCAGTTGTTTGTGTGGGTTTGGAACTCTTCCTGCTCACTGTGCCATGTTCACCCATGATTAATACAGTGTGTGTTCTTGTTTGTACAATTACAACTTGCTCATTTACAGGACTCTTGTATCCATAGACATAGAAGTGTTACATGCAGTAGATAGGGATAATACATTTTGCTTACCGGTAGGCCAACTCCGGAGGTCTAACCCATCACTTTCCATACCATTAGGTTACCTTGTTGATGTTGCAATTGGGAGTATAGTTCATTTTGATGTCACTGCTGAAACACTGTGCTTTAGCTAGTTTTACACCTTGTTGGCTTTGTTTGTGTTTATCTTAGTGTTTTTGATTATTAATAAACTATTTGTTGATTTGGGATTTGGGAAAGTGTGGATTCCCACATCTGTTTATTTGCAATTGGGTTATATCCACAACACCGTCAGGGAACCTACAGACAGACACTCACGCACACGCACACACACACACACACACACACACACACACACACACACACACACACACACACACACACACACGGGTTCGCTGGTGGAGCTGCTCTTGTCTCTCACCTGTGGTCCTGTCTCTGAGAGCAGTGCGGCACATCTCTATTCTGGCGGAGTGGAATGGAACGTAGCGATCCTGCGGAGACGCCACCAGCACCACGTTCTTAAAAAACTGGAGCCCTGGAGCGCATCACAAAACAGTGTGTGTGTGTGTGTGCGTGCACTGTATATGCAGGGGGCATGCGTGCGTGAAGGTGGGCGAGAGGAAAGTGGATGGGGGTGGGCCAGGAAACAGGGAGGGAGAGGAGGATAGTTCGGAGTGTCGCAGGGCGGCGGTTGTAAATCGCGAAGTACGATCACAAAGTACTATGACAGGCTTGATGTGATAAAACTCAGTGTTTCTTCCCCCCTCCCCCCCTCCCCCTTGTCAGTGTGCTTTTAAGAGAGCACACTGCTGGGGTTCCAATGACAGGGTTTGGATCATTTTGTCAGCTTGCCACAGCTCCGGAGGAAAAAAGAAAAAAAAGGAAAGCAGCATTTTCAAGCTTATCTCCTTCAAGCGTCTGTGACAAACGACTGCTTTGTTCCACTCTCGCAGCGGGGAGGCCTCTCTCACTTAGCTAGCAGGGCCCTGAGTGTTACCAGGCCGACACGCACCATGGAGGGAGACAGGGCGACAACACTTCCAACCAATATCTGATTTAGACTTCTTTCTAGTGCTGGTCTACAAAGCCAGGGAGCAACAGCTCCCAAAACCTGCCCCAGCACCCGGGGGAATGCTGTACCTGGCTTCTGGCTCAGGGCGTAGAGGAAGGTCTTCCGCGGGTCCACGTGGTCTCTGAAGGTGAGCTGCAGCAACGAGCCGGACTTCTTCAGCTTCTGCATTAACCACAGGCCTGAGTGGAGAAACACACACACACACACACAGAGACATGCAAGCACATACACAAATACACACACACACACACAGATACACCAACATGCGAGCATATACAAAAACACACACACACACACACACACCAACATGCGAGCATATACAAAAACACACACACACACACACACACACACACACACACACACGCACACACACACACACACACACACACAGACACACTGCCA
>JAODUG010000003.1:2594053-2605107 GCA_027564795.1 Aphredoderus sayanus | reverse complement strand
GCTAGCATCACTCACATAGAACACCTTCAGACTGCTAGCTAGTCCCCTCCCAAGGACATCTTTATATTTTAATATATACTGATGTTGGTTACGAGCCAACGAGTGCAGGTAGGTCGTAGACAGTTTAGTACCAGCAGAGACAGACTGACTGAAGTTAGTCTATTAAGAAACAAGCATACTAAATGGATCTGCTCCAGTCTTTATTACAATATACAGTACAGCACTTGTTTTATTAATGTTTTAAAAATATTACTGTTTTAGAATACTGTAGCACCAATTTAATGGGAAATTACAAAATGTGTAAATAATACATACTGCTATTTTTCAAGAATAATTTAGTTGCATAACTTAAAAACTCAGGCAAGCAAGATACAACTACCTATTTGGAAAAGTGAAAACTGTCTATATTAATAACTCGAACAAATCATCATAAGGATATATGATAACAGTAAACATCCCATTGTAATACACGTAACCTTATGATGGATGTAACAAGCATTTACAAGGCTGATTTCATAAAGAGAACCCAACAAAAAAAAAACATGGGCTACTGTAACAACAGTCAATAGATGCCATATCACTACTCTGGCTGGGACAGTAATGACAGTTTCGTTGCCATAATTTCTCATATTTGGCACAAGTGACCTTCATTTATTAAACCTGAGTTACAGTGTTATGTGTTGACCAATGACACAATTATAACACACACCACTTCCTGTTTACAGAATGCCAGCATAACCCAGTATTACTTCAGTACCATGGAGATGTGCTGGTCTTTCTGGATTATTGATGTATTGCACTTTCATCATAAGGGTTTGAGAAGGCAAATGCAAAAAAATAAATTAAACTGTGGAAAGGTGGATATTAGATCGGATTCTGTTCCAAGTTTGGAGGAGATGTAATTGGCTCACAAGGGACATAAATCAAACACCTTTGAAATTGTTAGCACAACGGTCTGGTCATCAGGATTCAGGGAGCACTCTCCAATTTTAGCTTCCAAGGAAGACATAAGAAAAGCAGCACTGAGCTGCTGGCTCCCCGGCTGTGCCACAGAGTGACTGTTTAATAAGCCGCACAAACAAGCAGGGAAGTGACACATTAAGTGTAGGAGCAGAGTGAAGCAAGCAGCTTTTATAGCAAAAGGCGAACAAAGGCAGCAATTATTCCACCTTCTCTAAGCTGTTTACTTCTCAGGTCCATGCCCAGAAGAGTGAATGACCGGAACTTCTTTATGAGCAGAAAATATCAAACAATGACATTGACAATATTCATTCTTACGCTTTGCCTTTGTTTATCTCCAAATTAACACAATAACACCTTCCATGTAGGCTTACTGTATATTATTGGAAACATTAAAGAAAACACAGAATTGTTCAAGCTCTACCCAATCAACTTGACATTTACTTTAAAACACAACCATAAAAGCATGGCTTTCTATTTTGTTTTAGAACTCTTAAAACTAACTGCAATTAAGAAAAACAGTACAGTACACGGTGTATGGTTAAGATTATTATAGTAACAATACTTCTTAAACCCTGAACAATCTCTGAAATTATATTTTACAGATTGTAATTAATTGTATTTCTTATAACAAAAGTAAGCATTCCATTTTTTTCCCAAGACAGATACAGTATGTCATATTCAAATTACTCAGTTACTCAAAATTCTAATCTCTAAACTCTAAAAAAGATTAGAGACTGGTTTGGTCAGACTCTAATCTGGGAGGAGTTTAGAGTAGAGTAGATCAGTCTTTGCCGTTTCAGTTTAGTTACTGTAGAAGATAACCTCAACCCCAAATCTACATTGAAATATAAATGCATTACAATGTACTGTATGTTGTTCAGGGGTAAGTGTTTACTTTATTACTTTTTTGGAGTAGTGCAAATGCAATCAAAAACCATCTGAAATCAGAGAATCCATCAACACTGATAGCACCTTGGAGAATTAAATGCATAGAGATCACTACCTTCACCTTTTCATTAACACTCCTTTAATGCAATTGACTACCGGTATTTGAGATTGTACCTAACAGGTTTCTCCCAGCTTCCCATCAATGAAAATACAGTCACTAATATTCTTGTCTGCCTGGATAATTACCAGTATACTGTCAAGCTCCCCAGTGGCATATCAGTTCCTGAACACTGTGCAGAATCTATGGCTAGTCCTGGTAATATACCAGGGTGTGGATCGAACAGGATAAAGGATGCAAAATGGCATTAGCTGGAGAAAGCAAAACAGACCATGTTGTTGCTACTGTATATTATGGCTCCAGTAAGACAGAAAGACTCCAATTCAATTAATGAACTATAATAGGGCATCAGATTCTCACATTGTCTTCCACAGGGTGAACTGAGATGAAATTACATTATCCATGAAAGCATCAATTATGAACTGCATCTCCTTATTTGTTTGATGGGAAACATGAGAAAATAAAAAAAGAAAGAAAAACATCATCTCTGCATGTCCTTTCTAAGGGGTGGACACAAATTCACACTTCTTGCCACTTCATACCAGAAACCAAACAAAAGAAAACTTCTGACCTGCAGCACATGTTGTTCAGCCCTCCAACCTGAGGTTACCATCCTTAAAAAAAGAAACGTCCTTGCCTCATACTGACACGTCCAAGTTCATCAATACAGCTGGACTCTTCAGCTCTTTGGCATGTGTCTGTGTGGAGGGTGAAGGGGGGGGGGTCCTGTCTGTTAGGTCCCCTTGACGTTCTTACTGTGGGGTCTGGACGCCAGGCTGGCGTAGTAGGCACACTGGCTGGGGTCGCACTGACCCGGAGGTCCCGGGGGCCCTGGCTGCCCGTGGGGGCCTGGGTTCCCCGGCTCTCCCTGAGCTCCGGCTTGCCCGGGGCTCCCATCCTTGCCATAGCCTGGCATGCCAGCGGGACCTGAGGGCAGATGGGCAGAGGGTCAGCCCCCTCAAGACAGCAGCAGAGGCTGAAGACCACGTAGTAGACTGGGTGTTACAGTACCTATAGGGCCGGAGGGGCCTTTCTCTCCTCTTTCGCCCACGCCAGACTCTCCCTTCTCCCCTCTCGCCCCTCTGTCCCCTGGAAGACAGAGAAACAATGGATGTTAAGCAGAAATTAAAGTGGGAGCATGCTGCTGTTTACCTCACAGGGGGTAAAGCCAAGCAAAGGCATGTTGTCTGGGTGTGTCGGCGAATAAAACTTGACCTGTAGTGTATATACTACTACTACTACTATTACTACATTTTACCACTATTTTTACCACAACTAATAAAGCCAAACTGTTGGATAAATACAGCAAATGAAACCCTCAGTAACCGGATACCTTTAGGACCCATGGGTCCTCTGATGCCTTCCCCTCCATTTTGTCCGGGCATACCAGGCTCTCCCGGCGGGCCCGTTCGACCGGGACTGCCGTCTTTACCAGGCAGGCCAGGGGCTCCGGGGCGGCCCGCGGTGCTCTTCACATGAGCCGGCTGGAACTGAGCCATGAGGTACGCCATTTTGGCTAGACGGAAGAGCACACAGCAGTCAGACAGATATAGACTCAGACACATGAAATATTCTAACAGCGTTTCAAAAAGAAAAGTCAACCCAATTATACATTCAAGCTGTAAAAATCACAGGTCTCTGTATGTTTATTCTACTTAAATAGTATATATATATATATAAATATATAAAAAGCTACAGTGCACAGGCATACTATTTAACATTGGTACACTATACCCTGCCATGTAATGACAGTAGATCTTGCACACTACTCCTTTCATAAGTAGTTGTTTCTCTGGGCAAGATGAGGTCTTCAAGCGTCTTACCGTCTAATTGTTTTGCTAGCTCGTCTTGGATTAGCCGTCGCATCTGCTCCAGCGATACCGACTCCCCCTGGGGAATGAAGTATTTTAATGCCGATGTATTTAATTTTGTTTTAAAGCAAAAGCTTGTAATGTCAGGCTGTAGAGCAAACAGTGGAGCAAACATTTGAACACTGTTCAAATTAATTCAACCTAATGTTTCAGTGATGTTAATGGTAAGGAGATGGTGACCAACAGTGGCATTTCCCTGCTAAATTGTTAATGAGGGAAGGTTATGTTCTATGTACTATTAAACCTGAACCTCAAATCATTTATTTATTTATTTATTGGGTATTCATTAACTTATTTTCCAAACAATAGAGCTTGTAAATAAGGCCTTACTGAACACAACTCACCCTTGGCCCTGGCACACCTGGGTTTCCGGAAGGACCTTGCGGCCCAGTGGGCCCGATTTCTCCGGGGGGTCCGGACATGCCCATCATCCCTGTGTGGCCCTTCCTGCCTGGGGGTCCGGGATTTCCAGGCATGCCAGATTCTCCTGACTGTCCTTTATCTCCTTTGATTCCTGGGTCGCCCTAGAGTGTATACACGTATTGGTATAAGATGATCCTTGAGTGGTATCTCTATTGTGGTCCATTGTGGCCAGACCTTACCTTGTCACCCTTGAAACCACGATCTCCAGCTCTGCCTGACATCCCCTACAGAACAGACAACCAAGATTTTTGAGGGAGTGACAGATATGTTTAAACACATCCTGCGTACTGTACATATTGTATACCAGTATTTACCTGCTTCCCCTCAGGACCAACTGGCCCAGGTGGCCCCTAGATCAGGAAATAACATATCAAATGTCATGTCAAATCAAGAAGACATTTTACAAATGTATTATTAAAATCCTATGTCATGCTAACAATTGGACCTCTGAAAGTGTGAACATGAGGTTTACACACTGCTGATTATATTTACATAAGTAATGGAATAAAACACTTACTTACATTATATATTTACATAGGATAGGGAAAAAAACACTTACTGAAGGACCTTTAGGTCCACTAAAGCCTGGTAATCCTGGATTTCCAGCCTCTCCCTTGGCTCCCATAAGACCCTGTGTTTCACAGGAGATGTGGGTGTTTATGACATTCCATACAAGTGGCATACCGTGCTTTATTTCTAAAAGCCACACTCATTACTGAGGATTCTGCGAGATTAACATTTAGCTGGAGTTTTCATCAACATGCAGCGTTTTCTCAGATCAGAATCTCATAAAATGACCTTGCGGTGGAACATGCCATCTGTAATAGATTAATATTCATATTTACAAGGGTCTGGTAACAAGATGGCTGTGCCAGCCACATAGAGGAGAGCAATTCCCTGATGTTGACACAGCTTACAGTACCAAGGAAGCAACCCCACAAAACATGCACTTACAGTCATGTAATAGTTCTGCGCAGACACTAAACCATCAAGCTGACTTTACCTGACTTTGAACCTACTGTAGTCACACTCAAGTAACAGTTTTATTTAGCTGTATGAAGACAATTTGAGAATTGAATTGAGCTCTAGTGGCTTGAACTTGGAGTTACTGTACAATATGTACTGTACATGTCACTGTTTGACTTTAACATGTGTGTGTGTGTGTGTGTGTGTGTGTGTGCGTGCGTGTGCGTGTGTGTGTGAGATAATACTATACTGAAACTGTAGTTTATCCTATTACATGGAAATAATATTCTATTTAAATGGAAACATTTCTTGACTTTGTATTCTACATTTACACTTGATTTTGTCAGACTTAAGCAGACTTGGTAACATCCCTGATTCCAACTACTGCATTGCATTGTTTGATTATTGTACAAATAATAATTATCATCTACTGTATCTGCACTGTACAAGCATCTGTTTGCATGTTTGTATTTTTTATTTTACAATCTTGCATTGTACAGTATAACTTCAGCTCCCTTCTCTCATATCGACTTTTATAGTCTTGTATAGGCTTTTTTCCTGTAGGCATTTATATATTTATACTGTATAGAACCTATTCATCACACTGGGTCCTTTCAGCTATCATACTGTAGGTACAGTAGTAATTCTTCTGGTGCCGACGTTTGCATTTCTTTCCCATTTAGCTGGAATGTCACTGGTTAATTGAAATGTTGCTCTGACATATGCGTATGTCAGCATCAATTATGTAAATACTATATGGAGTCAATTAGAAATAACTTACTGGTGTTCCAGGGTTGCCTGGTTTTCCTGATGGTCCAGGTTCACCTGGTTTACCCTGAGAAAGAAAGAGAGAAAGAGAGACAATTTACTTTTATAATAAAAAGAAAGCAGAGGTGAGTCAAGTACTGAGAAGTAAATATACACAGCGGGTGTAAATGGCTTTATCTGAACTTAGAAAGAAAAGCACCTGAGAGACAAATAAACAGTGACATATTCCAGTTCTTAACAGGCCATTGGAGCACCTTCAGCCAATCAGATGCACATAACCGTTTTTCAAACACAGCCACTTTGGCTGTTGGTATGAACTAGACAACAATTTGCCTGCCATTTCTCTGGTCAAAGCGCCTTTATGTTGAAGACTGAGGGAATAATTTTGGGATATTACAAAAAGTGACTTACAGATTCCCCTCTTGGACCCATAAGTCCATCTGGACCTGGAGGGCCCGTAGAACCCTAAAACAGAGACAATTACACAGTAGACCGTTTAAATGTTGAATATTATAATACGCAGTAGCCTATTGTTTGTTGTTTATTTATTAATGGATCCGTCTATGCATAAACCTACATCCTTCCCAGCTTTGCCCTCACGTCCAGGTAATCCAGGTTTTCCATCTTCTCCCTGTTGGAAACAAAGGACAAAGGATGAATTAGAGACAGGAGAACTAAACCAACTTTTTGTGGTTTTCAGTAATCCATATCCACATTTCATAATTTAAATAGGAAGTCAAAGACTGTGTCACATCCATTCGTTATGTAATGTAAGTGAATTCATAATAAATATCATTTAATAGGGTCAGTAGTAAAGTACAGCTTGAACTATCTTTGTCCCTACACACTTCCTAACCATATCTGTAATAATTAACCAGGAAAAACAACAACCCAATAGCTAATTGCCTGCAAGGTGGGAAAGAGGATCAGTCAACTGAATCAGCTCATGTACTGTATAGCGATTCGTTGGAAAGAAAAAAAGCTGCATATTCAGAAATCTAAAGCCAAATACATTGGACTAATACTGTAAGTCTGCTGTGAACGCAAGCAGCAGAGTGCTGGAGGATGGCTAGAGCTCAGAGGATGTCTGCTTGGCACAGCTCATTGTGACTCAGTCAGAGCTGTCTGTAATGAGCCATGCTATATTTCACAGCACTGTGGCACAGCTCTTACCTAGGGGTGTGGGGTGGGGTGTGGGGTGGGGGGGGGCTGAATGAGAGACAGCAGGTGCACAGACTCTTAGGCATGTGGAAAAAGTGCAGCTGTCACATATTTCATGGTGGCCCTGAATATTTTTGATATCATATGCAGTATACTAGCTGTGTTAATTCCCTGCCTCATGCTAACAGCTCCACATACAGTATTCTTTGCTGCAGTAGTTCTACTGCTATGTGCTTAACTGTATTCTGTTGTGTATACAGTATTACCATTGGTGCTGCAACAGTGTATTCTTATTTAAATATGGTAACACACTGACCTTAGACCCAGTGAGTCCAGCTTCTCCTCGAGGGCCCCTAAAGCCCTGAATGAAAACACAACACAGTGTTATGTTTTGAACGGCCCGCTAGGATTTCTTTTGGCAGAGTATTGTACTAAATCTGTCCGGTTTTAATTACGTACAGGAAGTCCTCTAAGGCCAGCATTGCCTGGTTGTCCAGGTTCCCCTTGTTTGCCCTGTAATCACAACAAAGACAGGAGCTGGAGTGGAAAAATAAATGTCTTTTTACAGTGTGCATTTCACACAGGAAAAATAGAACAGTAAGTAACAGTAAGAACGTTCATATTAAATCTCATGTCAGCCATGTGGAGGGTCAATCTTCCACTATCAGATGACTAATGTGCGTGAATGTGAGTGATAGGCAGGATGCTCGACTTACAGGCTCTCCTGTTTCACCCGGTCTGCCGTCTTTCCCCATTTTACCCGGCTGTCCCTGCATGACAAAGCAATACCTCATTTAGCACACGTCTATCTATACAATGAGTAACAACACACCCAGTTTTAAGTTCCGTTTGAAGGCGCTGTGCTCATGGCAGCCATTAGGGGGCATACAGAGGTCCTGTGGCATGTTGCACAAGTGTAATGCTTAAGCTCACTACTTCAGCACGTTACTATTTATAATGCTAACATTGAGTAAAAGGCTACAGCATGCTTGGCTCATGCTGTAAAGCAAATTATTTCCTACTATTAGTCCTGGAAGGCCTGGTGGACCCTGGATTCCTTGGAGACCCTCTTTGCCCTAGTAAAAACACATGCAAAACAAACACAAACAGGTTGGCGTCAATAAAGAAACACATGATTAATGGACCCTATTTGGCCTGAGGCTGGCCTACATGCTAGAGAAAGCAGGTTTGTAATGACATGTGGGTAATGGGTTCTCTAAGGCCTTACCTTTTCTCCGGAGGCTCCTGGAGGACCGATAGGGCCAGGCTGCCCATCGTTACCCTAAAAGGACGATGGTAGTGTTATTGAGGTTCAAAAGAATCATTAATTCTTATTAGAGTAGTTCTAGTTTATTGCTTGTAGTGATTCTTAACAAGCTCAATATCACCAATCAATACTCTTTGGACTTGATCAGTGCTCATTTCATGCTGCATTTAGCCTCGCGACACCATCCTGATCTTGCAAGCTTCAATTTAATTTCACCGTGAGAATCAGTCTGGATGTCATAACAGCAGTCACGTTGTGAGATGGTCATCCTAAATTTCGGAAACAGATCGAATCTTGTCCCAGGCTATTTTTGGTTGCAAGACCGTGACAACAGCCATTTTAGAGCCTATGACCAAAGATATTGCAGTGTTTCTTCTGCACTGGTCATTTTCCATCTGGTACATCCCAACCTTGCACAGTGTAAACCAGATTTATATCACTGCTGTTTGATGCAATTGTTCCGTGAATGTCACATCAAACTATAAAGACAGAATAGCCAATAGAAAGGTGCACTGACTCAATCAACACCCGCCCCCCCCAAAGAAACACTGCCCCTTCTCTGTTAACCGATGCCTACAGCATCCTCCCCCCACTCTACAGTACAAAGTGTTTGACAGCTTAAAACGTACAGGTGTACCCATTAGGCCAGCCGCTCCTGGATGACCAGGGGGTCCTGGGTGGCCCTATCAATGCAAAGAGAAGACATCACAATTGTTTTAATTTACCGTTGAAAGAAACTCAATCATGTAAAGTCTATTGAGAGACCAGATGGGGGGTTGGGGGGGGTGGTGGTAATCAATGATGATTAATATACATTATTCATACCTTGTCACCTTTATCTCCAGGTGCACCTGCAGGCCCTCGATCACCTTTTATACCCTGCAGGGTACAACAGATGAATAAATCAATCACAGGTAATTGTGTACAGCAAGGATGAAATCATATGGATCATATTTGGTATAGAAATAGAGAATAGGTCTGAACACAAAACAGCAGCATCCCGTCACCTTAACCTACAATTAGGTAAACACTAGCAGAGCAGAGGTAAACATGTGGTTTGGGACTTGCCTTTGCTCCCTCAGCTCCAGGAGGCCCCGGGGGTCCAGCTGACCCCGGTTGGCCCTGTAAGGACACGGCACATCATCAGTCTCTGTCGGGCCAATCAGAGGCCCTGTCACCGGGCCCTAATCGGTCATCGCTGCCCCCAGAGGAGGCCTGCCTAATGACGCGGAGCAAGCCGCTCTAGTCCTCACACCAAGTGATGGATGCTAAAGGCAGTGTAGCTAGTAGCTCACTGCTATTAGGGCTATATTTGACACTCATAACTACTAACAGCACTTCTAAGGCGGTGATAATACAGCCTTAAATGTGCTCTTAGTTATTATTCATTGTAAATTATTTAGAAGTTATCAGAACCAAAGATAATGGATATATCAGGAAACGTTGTCCTACTTGGTAACCATCCTGGCCGTCTTTCCCTGGTGGCCCTGGGTGTCCTTTGTCTCCTGCTGCCCCTGGAAGTCCGGGAGGACCGACTGGCCCCGCGGGACAGTCTGAGCACACGTCCTAAAAGGTTTCACTCATTATTTAGCTAATCTGCATCCATTTACAACCGAGGACAAAGAGCACACGACAACTTCCTTACCTTGAGATTCAGTTCAGAGAGGTCTGCTGCTTTTCCCTAAGGGATATGAATGAATACATGAATGAATTATTGGATGGCAGTAACAGTAGTGCATGTACATATAATATACAGTAAGTGGCTTTTGTATGTACCCTTATTGTTTTTCATGCTGCAAAGAGAATTGTCCTCGTGGACAAGTCTGTTCTGAATATGAATGGATGCATGTTTTTTACCATACTGATTACTTGGCACTGACCAGTTTGCAACTATATCGGTGGCCCTGCCACATCATCTGTATAATTTGTACAATGTGTTTCAGTCTCTGCCCCAATCAGTCCAAAACAAACTGATCTATTTTTATGGCCTTGAACAGAGGAGTAAATGATGCCATTATATAAGCTTATCAAACATTCATAGCTCATAAGTTTAGAAATGGGCCATAAATATTGACATAACTGTCCCTTTAGATTTGATGCACAATTTTCAATTTAATTAAAATGACAGCCCCATGCCGGCAGTATAATGAACACAGGTGCATTGTGATATGCATGCACAATGACCTCTATTCAGTACGCCAGTGGTTTAATAAAACCTATGCAACGGAAGGTCACATGATTTTAATATTTAATAAAATGCATAATTATAGAAATCTAATTTAAATCAAGTTTTGCATATACCTTGTTTATTTACGTTAATGATTGTTTAGATGGTTAGATGCTTAATATAGATTTCAATGCTTTATGGGGTCTAATGGTCAAGATGTCTGAAGTGACTACACACTTACAGGCTCCCCTTGAGATCCCTTCTCGCCTGGTCTTCCAGGCAGGCCCTGCAGTTTGGAAAGAAAGGGTGAAGAAACAGTGTGTCTTTGACGTAAAGCTTGAAGTGCATGCGGTAAATGATCCCCAAGGGAACACTATTTGTACAATCAGCAACCAAACATACGGAGACACCACATCTCCATCCATCCACCATCCAAAAAGTTAAAGGGCCCTATCTTACACC
>JAODUG010000003.1:2572438-2593953 GCA_027564795.1 Aphredoderus sayanus | reverse complement strand
GGCAGCGCAAACCGCTATTGATCAAGCTGGTCTAATGATCTTGGTGGAATCCTGCTGTAGCCATCGATGGTCTGCTTTCACTTAGAGAACAAGCAGATGAGTTGCAGAGAAGCGCTCTTTCACTTAATAACTTTGCATTCCCGCCTTTATAATAGCAATCCGCCAAGGTGCAAATGCGCCTGGCTTTGTAAAGGGAGAGGGAGGACAATCTGAGTGAGTACAACCCTTTTGAAGCATGTGCCTGGCACAGCGAGCACTTTATCCACCGTTAAACTAGCATAAGTGGATTTAGACACGCCCTAAATGCAGTTTGCGCCTTGTGCTTCAAACCGTGCACATAAATACTTGAAGTAGGGCCCTTAATGTTAACAACTTACGTTGTGTCCAGCAGGTCCCTGGGGCCCAGCCACCCCTGGTGGACCCCTTATGCCCTGCAACAGAAACAGCAGTACAACAATAATTGAAACAATCAAAACATTTGACACTCCTGAAGTAGAAATTGCATATAAACATCATTGGATGTTTACCGCTGGTCCAGGTTCCCCATTAGGCCCAGGTGGTCCCTGTCAACAAACAAATATTGTCCCTTTAACCACACAATAAGGTCAGTAACAGTCGGTACGGTAGGTAACGGCTTGGAAAAGAAGATTTTACACGTGAAACTAAAAATGTGATCATGCTATCAATGTGAAACTACAGTACACTTGAAGGTTCTACTTAACTGCTACATTCAGCCAAAATAAAATGTCAGGGCTTGCCATGTCGTGTTGAATGAACATCAAACATGACAAAGTGAGGTTGAGCTGCATATTTTCGTAGTGTAAAATGTTAGCTCCAATCGGCACATGTTAAAAAGTTCACATACAGGCATTTTCCATAAAGCTGACAGACAATACCTGGAGGCCCACTTTTCCTTCTCCTGCGGGACCCCTGTCCCCTGTCAGTCCCTGAAGTCCTTGTGACCCCGGTATTCCCTAGGAGAAATGGAAAACAGTTACATACACTATCCTATGATTCAGGGAATGTCATTTCAATCACAATAGAGACTTGCTCGGTGATGATGTTACTGTCACAAAGTCAGGTGGCTGCTGATCCCTGAAACACAACATTACTGTTTATCTATAATGAACAAACAAAAGAATCCAATCTGCTGGTGACATTTAGGGATCCCGCAGAGGAAACATTTAGGTGATCAGGGTGAAGACTTTAACACCATAAATCCACCAAACTCCCTGCCTGTCTTGCCTTTGCCATCTAGTGCCACAAATAAAAAGCTCTTCCCAGTCAAGTGCTGGTAACAATCAGTGCTGTGGTCACAGGGTGGTGGCCAAATAGATTGCTTCTGCCTCTCTCAACAAAAATGAATTATATTCTTCTTCCGTGCCAGAATAAATCTAGGAGAGCTTTGTATTATCCCTAAGGAGGTTTATTTTATATCACACAGCCAGGTGCTCTTTTGTCAGTGGGGGGGGAACAAACAGCTAAAATAACATTACTTTTGGCCCTGGAGGTCCTTGAATCCCCTGTGGTCCTGGTTCGCCCTGCAATAGGACAAATGACATTAATCAAACCACTTGACAGTCAAGCACTACAATTAAGACACTTTTGAAAATGAATCCATTATACATCAAAGTACTGTACAGCACACTATTGCTAAGCCCAAGGGCTGCACCTGGCCGCAGTAAAATAAGAAAACAAAAAAATAAAATAAAAAACTGCTGCAAGATAAAGAATGTGTTCATGTGTTGCTTTAAGTCAATGTGTTGGTTTAAGGCAATGTCTGTTAAAAATGTATGTTTCCTGTTGCTGCTGGCTTCAGATTGACTACACGTCTATGGTGAGACATTATCATACAGTACATGCTGGGCTGGAAAACCTCAATGTGCCAACTCAGGTAAAATCTTTAGCATGGCTTGTGTTTTTCCACCAGAGTCATTAAAGATGGAAAAAAGAGATTTAGATGGTATAAGTGCTAACCACATATCTGCCCCAGTCTTCCCCTAAATGTCCCATTTCACTAATTAGTTCCTCTGAGGTAAAAGAAAAAGAAGTTAATTACAGTAATCATGTTTAGGTGTAGAGTATGGGTGGCACAAATACAGGGCTTGTTCTTTCACTTTCTGTGAGAGAGGACATCCAGAGACATGTTTGAGACTGATTTTCTTAATGGACTAATTGGAAGGGAGCCAGCCAACTTCTTGAGTCTGTGTCAATAACTTGACCCAGACTTACAGTTTGTATGCAAAAGGCAGATATTTAAACAGCATGTTGTCAATGGCAATTAAATGGACATGTCAGTGTCTTACATTTTGCCCATCTTTGCCTTTTCCTGGTGGTCCAGGGGGTCCAGTCAAACCAGGGTCTCCAGGAGGGCCCGGGGGGCCAGCACGCCCTTCTTTACCCGGTTCACCCTAAAAGTAAAAGTGAGGTGCCATAGCAGATTAAGTTCTGCTCAGAATGTTAGACAGTTGGCGGAGATCCTCCCATAAGTGGATACAGCAACTTAATGTAACTTCAAGTAATGCTTCACAGTGTGAACAGCAAGACCACAGGCTGGTTTGTTTAATGGAAGTCATGTGAGAAAAAGCATTAATGCCCTGAAGAAACATCTGTTTTTGTCTACCTTGCCTCTCATTTACAACAGGTTTGTCATTGCATTTCAGAGCAAGCAATAATGTATACTGTATTAAGAAACAAATTATATTTTGTGAGACCAATCTGAGAATTAAGGCAATTAAGTTTAATTGGGTGGATCTTCAGTGACATTAGTGAGTTGACCACATTGTACACTGTCTAAAGCCCAAGAGTGCTATCTTATGGGTCTTTTTGGATCTTTATGATTTACTCCATAAAAGAATAAAACAGTATCTAATTGAAGTAACGTAGCTAAGTGACATTCAGTCCTATGTATTATATTATGTATACAAAATTAATGTATATAGTAATTTTTACTATATGCATTTGGTGAGGTTGATTAACAAGGCTTAAAATGTTAAAGCATTTACAGTATTTGTATTCTATTCTATCCTATTCTGTTCTATCAAAACTGTTCAAAGGATCTTCCCCCTCTGCTTTGCTATTTCAGTTCAGACTATTAATTTAAACCTGGGAGGAGGGCCAAGAACAGATCCTATTTGACAAATTACAAATTCATAAAATGGCACTACATTTCTGATAGATGGGGAAAGAGGCGCATGAAAAAGTGTGGATGCATGAAACAGAGCGTGTTTCTAAAATATGTTCTGAGAAAGCTGTCCTCCTGAGCAAAACCTGCCATGAGACTAGAACTATTTCAAAAACGTTCTGCAGCGAAAGGATGATGGAGGACATCCAAGGTCACACCACTCCTCTCTGCAGCACAGTACAACCACACTGAACACCCTTGCATGCGTTTGAACACCAGGTAACTAAAAATAACCACACTTTTCAATTAACTGACCTTCTCTCCTCTTTGTCCGGCAAGCCCAGGAGGTCCAATGATTCCTGGCATACCCTATAATGAGAACAAAGGGAGGATTAAAATCTCTATCTTTATTTATGAATTGATTTTGTTTTTTTAGTAATGAAATAAAAAACAAATAGGAACAAATAGTGACAAATCCCTCAAGTCAATCAATGTCAAATAACAATGAAGTGCCGTTTCCAAGCGGAGGACACAAATGTGTTTCACCTAGCTGCAGACGACCTACCACGTTGCCGGGTAATCCACGAACACCTTGAGAGCCGGCTAATCCAGGTGGACCCTGAGAGGAACACGTTCCATTATTACAGTGTTTGACAGTACATTGCTCCCTTCAAGCCCCAAGCCCCACAACTCACAGGGTCCCCAATGCGTCCAGGCCCCCCTGCAAGACCAGTGTCACCCTTGGGTCCCTGGTTTAGAGAAAACAATAGCAGGTAATAATACAGAACAAATACAGACCATAATACAGCTCGTATATCAGTATATACTGTGCACACTGAATACATAGAGCTCTGGATAAAGAGACCACTACTGTACAGTGATTTCTGTTTATCTGGTTTTGATATTCAAAATGTTATTTATAATTCTATATGAAAAGATATGAAGCACTGCTTTCTCACCTGTGGGCCATGCTGCCCCTTAAAGCCTTGCTCACCGGGCAATCCTCTTGGACCCTTCAGAGATGGTAAAGACCTTATTCACAGTCAAAATGTCTTGTCCAATATTCACAAACCCATGTGGGCACACAAAACTGAAAAAGATGCATGTTTTCTTGTCCTATTCTTCTTGGGCCATTAATCGCTGACAAGGTTCTACGTAATATTATATATTTAGCTGTGAGAGGAATTGTTCTCCCCACTAAATTTAACTCTGCGGTAGTGAGATTATTTCAAGTAACTTGTACATAAGAACAATGTCCTTGTCCTGTATGAATAATTGATGTGATGTCCTGTGACATTAATTAACAGGGTACCACATTACCTCTGTTGGGTGCTTTTATAGTACGTGTGTGTGCAGAAGTTATATTGTGTAGCGTTTCCTGCAGCATGTAACTACTATAGACATTCTGTTACCTGCAGTGATTGAGAATAATGTACTGTAGAGTACAGTACGTAGTTGGTTCAGCATATTACAGCACAACAGGGCTTCCTTTGGTTAGGTAACACGTACAGTACATGATGCCCTGTGAGCACCAGTATGCTAGATGTTGGATGATATTGAATCTCTACTGACATCTAGTGGACAGTCCTGGCAACTACCAAATTTATATATACATTTAATGAATTTACGTAGAACATAAACAAAGAAAAGCAATACAAATTCAAAATAGACAACATAAAGTCACCAATCACCATATCTCCTGGTTTCCCTTGGTCTCCCTTTTCTCCTTTCTCTCCAGGTTTCCCCTAGGTACAAAAACAGAAAAGTATGTCTGAGAAAACAAGTAAGTATGATGAAAAACACACGGTTTTAGGCCTGAGGAACAATGAACAGTGACTATAATCCCCTTCACAATCATTCTTCCCACAAAACACTTACTGGCTCGCCGGGTTGAGGGATAACTTCAGCCACCTGTAAGTTAAGAGTAGACAACAAATACAATTCTTTTGATCACACTGATAATTAACAGCCTGTCTTCATCAGAGTTATGTCACATACATACAGTATACCAATGATATGCCAAAGATACAGTGTTACTGTATGTCATAGTGTTTGTGGTATACCACATCACGGGGACACATACAGTAATGTGACTTCACTCACGTTTCCTGGAATACCGGGAGGTCCCCTGGCTCCAACTTCACCCTGAGGCAGGAGACAGTGTTCTCTCATTGTCTGCATGCTAATTACCTTATTACCTGCAAGTACCTCGGGGTGACTATTACTGCCACCCAGAACGGTGGCTCCATAACTAACAGGGCCAGATACAGGACACGGATTCAGCGATTATTTCCGCATATGCTTAAATTAGTTCACACTTAGTGTAGTGTACAGTTCATAATGGGTCGACCGTTTTAATGTTTTCTCCACAGCTTCATTTTCTTTTCTTTTTCAAATTTTTTAGCAGTAGTTGCCAAGATAGTGTCTCTCTTACCTTGTCACCCTTTTCACCTTTGGGCCCAAGTGCCCCATCTTTTCCTTTTTCTCCCTATAAATCAAAACAACGGTAAATATGGTTCTTTGGCCCAGCGGTTCATAATGTCAGGCAAAATAGGTTACCCGGATTTATTTTGCAGAAATATTTTGCATGAACTTGCATAAATGTTTGGGGGATGTCTATGGATGTTTTCGTATCTATGTTAGTATTATTATTATTATTATTATTATTATTATTATTATTATTATTATTATTATTATGTTGGCCAGTATTTGGCATGCATGACTGCATATACAGTACATGCCAAAAGTTTGGACACACCTTCCCATTCAATTGAAAGGAAAAATGTGGAGTACAGTATGGAGTATGGTGTGGTGTACAGTATGGAGCATTTCTTGCTCAGATATTTATTTATCAAGACTACATTTCTCCCTGAGGCATACACTGCAACTAAACAACATCATGTGTGTAGTATTATTTGGCTGTAGAAGCCTAAACACAGCTAGGAAAATAACAGCTTGCTTGATGTAAACGATCTGCAGAACAGGGTTATAAACCTACCGCAACACCTTGCTCTCCTCTTGGTCCTTCAACACCCTGCTGGCCAGGTAAACCAGCATCTCCCTGTTGCAGGTGCACACAGGATGTGTTAGGACTAACTATGGGATGCCTGATGTTTGGAGCCACCAAAGGCCAACTCATGGCACCACATGTGAACTCACCCTCTCCCCTTGAGGTCCTCTTGGACCAGGTGGTCCATCCTGACCCTGGGGGGCAGATATTAATATTGAGTATACACAATATTTAGCAGGGGCTTCATATTCCCTTATATCTTAGGGTCAATTTTTGTCACCCTGTACAAGATGGTTGTACTTGACACTACCAAAGTACTACTACTGCAGAGCTATCTTATTATCACAATATTATACAGTCCCAGTCATTAAAACACATTATAGTTGCAGGCTGGCTTCCTTTAGCTATATCAAGCGGATTGTTTCCAGACAGATTCTTGGTACCTTAGGCCCAGGTTTGCCAGGAAAGCCATCTGTTCCACGTTCTCCTCTTGGTCCCTTTAGAGATACACAAAAAGCCTCAGATGAACTGAAAAAGCGATTACGCTATATGTTTATAGTAAAAATGAAATCACAGTCTTACTGTGGGGCTAATATGCATACATGCTGTACACATATTATATAAGTAGAAGAGGTAGCTCAGTTCAATACAAGTATTTGTTACCATAATCAGATTTACTCATATACTCAGATATTCAGTAAATCTAAAGTTACAGCCATTAGTTAGCATGAAGAGGAATATGCCAACTTCACTACAGCTACTGTAAAGTCCAATTTACTGACCATCGTCCCATCATTTCCAGGAAGACCATCCAAGCCATCTTTACCGGGTAAACCCTTTGAATAACAATGATAGAACATTCATATTAGACATAACACAGGTAAACTGTAGCATGTACTGAATGCAATAATGATAGAATTACAATTAATAATTATATTAATTTGAGGAATTATTTTATTTCTTACAGGTTTGCCTGGCTCTCCATGTTTGCCTGAAAATCCAATTTCTCCAGGAAGACCCTTTGTAGAAAAACAGAATGATGATTATTATTATTATTATTATTATTATTATTATTATAACTGAAATAAACTGAATTTGAAAGGGTAGATGCTGCATAAAGTGCAGCATATCTTTAAAGTAGACATTGTAGAAATACTAGATTGTAGAATATACATGGTAGAATGAGCTCTTGTCTCATTACTTACAGGAGGTCCAGTACGTCCAGGGTTCCCTAAAGGCCCAGGAGGACCTTGAGCACCCTGCAATATACAAAATAATATAAATGTCTATTGTCCACTCATCAAATATGAACACGTTTAAAATTATATTATATTAATGGTCAAAAAGATGTTGAGTTATGATGAGTTAATTCCACTAGTCCCTGCCTGTTGTGAATAAAATGAACACAAGCAGTGCATAGATCAATGCCAGCTTGTACCCAATAGAGGAAGGCATTGATACATGTGGATATGTTGACAGTTGAAAGTGAAAGTAAAAGAAATATTTAATAAATAAATTACAAATAAATGAAAATCGAATCCTACTGCAAAATAATGCATACAAATTTAATTTAGAAAGAAGCGGTGTTTACTTTTGATTGAATTAGTGAGAAACATACAAACATACAAATATCGACAATATATTGTTGCAACCATATTATATACTCTACTGCTATTGTGTTGTTATGACAGTAGAGAATATTATTTAAAAACTATTAAAGAGAAACAGCCCTTACTGGTGATCCAGGAAGTCCATCCACTCCGGGTAATCCACTTTCACCTTTCTTCCCCTGAAAGAAGTGTACAGTACCATAAAAAAATTCATTGATCAAGTGAATATGCTGCCCTCTGCAGCATGGTGAGACAAACTGCATTTCCCCTCAGACTGCACTTATTGGTCTTTTCAGGCGGGCGGGTGACATGATTCAAAGTTAAGTGCTACTGTACACTGCAGTACAGGGTGGGTGGTTCAATCTACAGCTATTCATCTATACATCCAGTCATTGCTTCCTCGTGACAGTTCAGACTAAACCATTTTCCCAACACTCAAACATCTATCACCTTAACACGAGTGTGTGCACAAGTGTGTGTACAACAATGCACACATAATGCACCAAATGGTCTTGAATGCCAATGTTAATTATATTAAAACTAGAAGTTATATTACACATTACTGTACCATACTGTGTCTTAGAGCTAGCATGTACTGTAGCTAAAAGTGGCGGTATATAAATGTATTGCAGGTGGCAAAGACAATAATCCCAGAGATTATTGTCTTTGCTTTGGGTAAACAAATTGTGTTACGCTGTAAATGCAGTATTACCACATGGCATTGATTTTACAAGTGTAACAATAACAATAATAATTTTGAGCAATTTACTTTGTACTTATTTGTACATATTTATATATAAAATCGTGTAATTGTGGAGGTCAACTCCTCATAAACCCCTAATGTATTCTACTGTTCATTGTTTGTGTTGAAACACGTGTGCACAAGTGTGTGTGTGGCTGTAGGGACTGGGGAGAAAGCCACCAATAACATGGGGAGGAGTAGAGCTGAATGAAAGGCACTCAGCACTCCAGCACTCTTGGGAGGGCTTGCGCTTTATAGTTTCAAAGTAAACAACTATAGGAATGTGCAGTATAATTCAGTATGAACCTAGTATTACCCTTTGTCCAAACTCTCCAGGCTCCCCAGGCAAACCTTGTGGACCAGGAGGTCCCTGATAACAAAAATCACAACAGTCTAGTCAACACCAATTCTTATAACACACGATCATTTTGTATGAAAACACAGCTTTCAACATAAATGTGTATTATATAAACAACACTGTAATGTAACTGTTACATATGTCAGGGAAACGGAAATGTATGTGATGGACATGGTAAATGGTGATCCTTACTGGTGGTCCTGGGGAGCCATCAGTCCCCGGAGGGCCAGCAGGCCCAGGAGGTCCCTGAAAAAGATCATGAATGTTTCATAAGTAATCTGTATATTAGAGATACTACTGTACATGAACAGAGACCCAGTAGAGCCACATGTTGTTACACAACACCAAAGACCGTATTATTGAGGCATGCTTGCTTAAGTTGTACTGTGTGTTATGAGTTCACTCACTGCTTCACCCTTCAGGCCTTCATTTTGAACCTAGAACAAAAGTAGAAAGAAAAGCTGTTGTCTAATTATAATAATATAGGGTGTTGTACTATACCGTAATATACAATCCTAGCCAGTGTAAACGTTATTGTAGAAGACTTGAAATCTGTATTTGGTACTCACAGCATCTCCAGGTAATCCAGCAGGCCCCCTCTCACCCTGTCAGAGTTCAAGTAGCGTTAAAGTCACACTAAGCTCAAAGTAGGTCTACATAATGCTCTGCTACTAGATGTCACAGTAAGCGCAAAGTGGTTCTATACGACATTCTGCCACTAGATGTCACACTAAGCACACCAGCGTCTCAGGCTAAAACAAATGCTCCTGTGCCGCGCACACATACACAATAACATGAAGGCGCTGGTCAGCCTGGCAAAACAAAGAAGAGAGGAGCTCAGATTACAACACCAAGCGGGAGTGTGATGTCATTCTCTGCTCAGGATGCAATTACTGTATATTTACATAGAAAATAGTTGTTTCCTGCTATATTAATTGTAAAAGGCATTGTATTTATTCACACGCCCTTCATTAAAATCAACATAGGATATTAATGCAGTAGTGTGGAAGAACAGTGTAAAACAGGGTTGCACAATGTTTAATCGTAACAAACAATGCAAAACACCACATCTGAGCAGTAGTGATGGTGCCACTGGGATTGGAAAAAGTAATTCAATTTATCTTACTCTACTGTATCTACTATATAAAGCCCATACATGAATCAACAATGTATTGCACTTCAACCTCTGATCACTAAAGATAAAGTATTTTTGATATAAATTGAATAAATATCAGACAGGATAAACCCTCCTTGAACGATAATGCTGGCATACATAAGGTGTGTGTGGATGCATCGCGTGTGTCAACGGTAGTAATTATAGACAAGGCAAATGAGCTCAGCTATATATTTTCTTTTCTCCACACAAATAAGTGGGCTGTCTTTGATGGTAGGCAGAGGAGACAGCGGAATGTCTGGAAAGACGAGAAAGAAGCCTAGGAGCTGTCTACAAGATTTATATCATCTGGATTTAATGGCAATATCCTTGGGGCAATATCCTCTGGGAATTGTCTCTAATCAACTGTTTGTAATTTAAAGAGGTCTTACCTTCTCCCCTTTAAATCCACTGGTACCTGGAGCGCCAACCATTCCTCTTAAACCCTATGAAGAGAAGAGCATGGCCGCATGTTCAAATGTAACCATGCATGTACACTTGTATGACAAAGGAAGTACATATGGTGTTAGCCAGGTGTAATAGGCCATGTCTTGAAAATGGGGCATGTAGATTAAAACTCACATCTTTCCCAGGAATGCCAGGTTTTCCTGGAAATCCATCTGTTCCAGATTCTCCCTAAAACATGAAATAAATGTACACATCATATTGAAAAGTAAAACAGATACGGTCAACTGTAGTCATGTCTGTGTGCACAGTAGAGTATAAGTAATGCCCAGGTTGGTTAGAACTTAGTGTTCAGTGCTGCCCTGACCTTAACCCCCCACCCCCCACCCAAGTGCCTCTTTAAAATCACTACAGACCCCCCCCAATCCTTCCTTAACCAGAGCAAGCACTTTTTCAGACTTCACCTACAGGAAATCACATTGACAGACTGACTTTAGTTATGCTTTTAGAATAGTTGTGCTTCCATGACATACAGTATATCACATTCTAGATGACTGCCATGTGGTAAGATTCTCTTTTTACTGTACTGTTACTGCATGTATGCTATACCATTTTATACAGACGGCCTCTGAGTAGGACAACACAACTCCTGTTTTATCTCTTCTTCCACAAGATTCGTATCGGAATCAAAGGAGCCTCTAGACATGTATACAGTATGCACATCAACAAATCAGGTATTCATAGAGATCAACATTCATTGATTTATGAGAAGACCCATTGTGTTGTCAATGTGGTATCCAAGTCCTGGACCAAGCTGCAACAGCCCTGAATGAGCAGCATTACAGCCAAACACCCCCGCAGCATCCCAGACAGGACGTTTGGAGAATGAATCAAGGAAGCCACATCTGCTAGCATCATTACAGCCCTCTCTTCACCCTTCCTCTGAGATGTAGTGTGTGCACGCTCTCTGAGAAAGGCTTAACCCTGTCTTCAGGATGTGGATGGTCTTACCAGGCTAGGGTGTGTGAGCTCTCTAATGTCTGGGCAGACACAACTCAATATACATCGGATTAGCTGCACTTAATCATTATGTTATAGTACAAAGAAGAACCTAATATTACTAACCGTGGTTCCTGGAGCTCCTTTTTCACCTTTGATGCCTTTTTCACCCTAGGGTAAAGCATCACAACACAGTAGCAGTACAGTATACAATATGGGCCATATACTTAGGCACATAAATTATATATTTATTCAGGTTCCAGTACTTACAGTGACACCTGAAGGTCCAGGAGAACCAGGAAGTCCTGCATCTCCCTGAATTCCCTGTATAACAATACACAATTAAATAATCTAAAACATCCGCCAAAATGTAATTGGCTACGAAGGTCATTTTTAAAACTACATTTCCTTTGATGAATAGTATTCTACTCTATTCTAACAGTGTACATGTAGTAGTTGTAGTCATATGTACTGATTCAGTAGTGTGGGCTGGCTGTGTCAGGGCTGAAGTAAATATGCGATAACTGGTCACTATGGAAGCAAAACTGCAACAGCAGCTGTCATTAATCTTTCCACTGTGGACTAATTCTAGACCTAATCCCACCACCCTGGTCCGCCAACCCCTGACGTCATGGTAAAAAAACTCCCTTATATACCTGCTAGAGAGAGAAAATAAAGTGATTTAGTTTTCTCTAAAAACTATTTTAAAATGTAAAATGGTAAGGTTACAACAACTGGAGAACAATATAACATACCATTATAACACAACATTATTAATATTAGGGAATAAAATCTTTTAAAATGTTACATAACAAACCAGTCAGTATATGGTAACAGTATATTACTGTTAAATATAACTCCTATATGTTTACTCAAAAAGGGGTGATTAAAGTTACAAAAACTGGAAAATAATATAACACAATATTATTAAAATTAGGCAATGAAAGCTTCAAATATGTTGCATAACAAACCAATCATATGAGCATATGATAATAGTAGGCTATATTACTGTTACATGTAATTCCTATGTTTTCTCAAAAGGGGGTGATCATTCCCTCTACTAGTCTCTACAAGTCTACCTAGCTGGGTTAGGTTAGCCTGTCATAGCACATTGGTCAAAACTGTGCTCTGTAGCTCTCTCTCTCTCTCTCTCTCTCTCTCTCTCTCTCTCTCTCTCTCTCTCTCTCTCTCTCTCTCTCTCTCTCTCTCTCTAGCTCTCTCTCTAGCTCTCTCTCTGTCTGTCTGCTGCTTGAGCCAAAGGAAAGTCTATCTAATGGGTCCCTTTATCACAGGAAATCGATAACAAGCTGAGAGGTAATTGTCCAGAAAAACAGAGGTACGCCCACGGCAGAACAAGGGTGTCTCCAATAGCAGTAAAGACAAGCCAAATTTCATAAAGAGCTTAAAAAGTGAAAGAATGTGTTTTACATACCTTTTGCCCAGATAGGCCTGAAACCCCTGTAGCGCCAGGGAGACCAGCTTCACCCTGATTGAAAAGAATGGGAAATATTTCAGCATTATTTACAAAGAATAAGCGTTGACATCAATGGTGGTTACATGAAAGGTTAAGCATGTAATGTTTTATTTACATACTCTTTCTCCTTTGCCTCCATGCTTTCCGTCCAAACCTTTAGCACCCTGTATAGAAACAAGTTGTTAGCACATACGCCATTTTGGTTCAAAACACGGAAATACATCTCGCAATGGTCATCCTCGGACTTGCCGCACCTGCTCTCCTTTTGGCCCAGGGGCACCTGTTAAGCCTGTGCTGCCTCTATCGCCCTGTAGGCATAAAGGAAGTGTCATTAGGGTTATTGTTGTTTAGTTTCACACGGGCATGCAGGGTTGACGTTAATGCAGGCGGTGGAGGGCTGTCTTGTTAACCTGGAGATGTCACGGAATATGGTTTAGTACACTGTTTAGTAAACGGTCACAGGGTTAACGCTTTAGGAAGGAAGAGTGATAAAGCTGTGTTCCACTTGATTCATTCAACACAAACAGGCGCAGGATGACATGGGACAAAAACGAATGGTAAAATGGACACTGTAGCCTACATTACAAACACTGTGCACATGAACACGGTGCAAAAGGACACATACAACAGTACAACAATGAACAATGCTGCCGGAGCCAGAGAATGCTGACAGCTGGTTGAGAGGATCGGTTCACCAAGACCCACTTTGGTCACTTTATACCAAAAAAAAAAAGAAAAAGTAAAAGGTGACCTATCACGGAACAATGGCTTTCCATTGTTGCTGTTTTCTCTGCGTTTTTTCTTTCGTGATGTAGTTTAAGCACTGTCGTCATCTTCTGTGCCAAGGAATCCCGTGGAATTTGAAAGTAGAGAGTGAATTAAAAAAGGAAAGTAATGGCTGTTTAATTACATGGTACCGCATGTCTTCCCCGCCACAGGACTTTGCTCTGCTTCATAAACCGCTTTACAAGTCACAGAAGGTTGCCCTTTAATTATTTTGAGAGCTGTATCATTTTAACACACACCATTTCTTTCATCACAGAGATTAGGAAACAGTTGCTATTCTACTTTGTCATACTGTATACAGGAATGAAAAGACCTTATTTACAAAAAATGCTACAGTAATGTGCTTGTGGGAATTGCCTGTGGCAATCTGCGATTAGATTAGATGCAATAGAAGCAATCAGAGGCTACCCATGTGGCTCTACGACATATAATGTAGTTTGCATTATATTTAGCCATGTAAAACAGCTCATCATTTGCATGATGTCTTAAAATGTTAAAGGTAAGATATTTAAGATCTTGGAAAAAGTTAGAAATAGCAACAGTACCAGAAGAGTTACATTTTGATTGATCAGAGAAGAGAAGAGAAAATACATTTTAAACAGTGGAAAACTAGAGAACTGAGCGCTGAGTGGATTGTTAGTGGTAAAGCTTTGTTGTGCTTGTATTTGACTGTCAACATGGACAAGGTAGCCATGGCCTACATTGACCTAGGTTGATATCATGATATTTGCTAACAGCTAACATCACCTACTCAAAACTATAAAATACAGGTGCATTCACATTACACAGCTTAGGTTTTTTAGTTGATAAATAGAGAAACAGAGAAAAGAAATCAAATGAAAAGCCTTAAAGTGTATGTGGACATCTTCCAGGCAAAAGTTTGTCTTTCTGGCTTGTACTGTGTGACAGACATGAAAATGACACTGCAGGCACGGGGCTGGCTCTGCCAAGCCATACAGTGTGGGACCTAAACAGACTGGGTGGGCGTCGGCATGGCCTTCCCTCTCTGCTACACATCCTCTGTGGTCACCTGTCCTATAATTCCCACCAATGACATACTGTACTGTAGCTACAGGCTTTTCCCTAACCGCTCCCCAAGAGAGGAGAGACTTGCAATGCCATACAAAACATGTCTCATATGGAATATCCATACTGTATTCATGCAGTCATATAGTATGGATTTTCTGTCAGATGTGTATGAAACACGCGTGGACACAAACAGGATTAATGTGTGAAGCTCATGCATCATCAGAACAGGCAAAGGCCGTCCTTACCTTCTCACCTCTGTCTCCTGTGACAGAGGTTACTTTGCCCTGCAAATAATTAATCGACACGGATCAATTATTATCGAGGCTGGAAGGAAAAGCAGAAAATTTGTAGCAAAATGGCATGCGACTTGAGATGACTAAAAGCAAAAAATAATATTTGGATCTAAAAATACCAATGAAGATGCTGTTCTTTATAAATTATCTGACTACATTATTACCAATGCCGTAAACATGGTAATGTACTGTAGGCTTAAATGCAATACATGCTACCATTTACAGTAAAGACTAACTAAAGTCATATGAAAGTATAATGTTTTTATGATTTCCATACGGCTTCTCCTTTTTGTCCTTTTAGGCCAGAAGGTCCAAATGCACCCTTTAGGCCAGTGTCCCCCTGTAAATGTAGATTAAGGTTTGTCACAAGGTGAATACCAACATGAAGCTTTGGCCCTCATTTGCCTCATTGGACCATCTTGACCTTGTGAGCTCTATCTAGTTTCATCTCCTCCATTTCAAATGGTTTGTGCCAGCTCAGAAAATAACCTGAGTCCATCTGTATCCAGAAGAGTAGCTCAGTTGATGATAAAGACAGCAGTAAGTTCAGAAACAATATCTGATTGGCTGAAAGTGGTACAGTGGACTATTCACATTACCTTACCACAAACGGCTTTGATTTGAGGGGATTCAGAGTGACTAGCAGAGCAAAACTAAATATGATGCTCACAAGATCAGTGCTCTCATAAAAAGCAAACAGTACACTGGGGGAATATTTCATGTGCACATAATGTTACTTATTAGTGGTAGATGACCTTTTCACCCTTGGGACCTGCAGCACCAGTTTCACCTTTTGGTCCCTGTGGGAAATGATAACACAGACATCTTTCCAGACTATTCAACTGATGAGCAGAAATGGGAGAGACTTGACTGGCAGAGCAATGGAAAGTGGTGTACCATCGCTCCGGCAGGGCAGGAACAGTTGGCTTCAGGCCCTCTCTTCTGCTCCTCAGGTGTAGGGATCGGGGTGGGAATTACATCGGGCGGAGCCTCGGTCACGACTTTTTTAGGACACTGTTACAGCACGATAAATATAATGCGGTGTCGCAGAGTGAACAAACTGTAGTGATCGCCAAATCTAGAAATAGCGATGATGACATGGTCTCTAGATTTATGTGGCAGGAGGAGCATTACTGTACAAACATTACTGTAGACCACGCTGACTTGGAAATACCTATAATAGGCATGTGCTTAGTGAGACACAACCACAGTGACTTACAAAATACATAAAATAAACAGTGCTCACCGTCCCATCGGGCAAATCGCAGCAGGTTTCCAGCTCCGCGTGTTTGGAATCGCAGTAAATCACCATCCTCTGCAGGTCAAACTGAGGGAGCGGACATTTATTTCAAAAAGACAATTCCAAATGCGCAAGAGTGAATTGAGTATATGCTGACGTGACATTAAAAAAGATGAACAAAAAAGCTATTGTCTGATGTCTTATGTCAGTGCATTTATCATGTGTATTGATATTGATATGATCATTGTTACACACTCACATCGATTGGCACACTGTCATAGAGCCTCTTTCCAATGACTGTCTTCCCCTGGATGTCAATGTCCTCCCTGTCCCCAATGGGCAGAGTCTGAATGTGCTTGCAGTCTAGGTAGAGTGACACAGACTTGGACCCCACACTCAAGGCTATTTTGTGCCAGTTGCGGTCAAAGAGGTTGTCCACTTCTTGGTTCTTGAACACAGCTCTCACCACATCCTTGGTCAGTCCAACAGCATTGTACTCCACTGCTTTGTTCTCACCATCAAGGCGAATAGACACCTAATGGAGATGGCGTTAAGTCGGGAGAAGCCTATAGAACTATGCTTAACTTATATGTTAGTTTCGTTACCATAGGCTACTAACTAGCATACAGTAGCTAGCATGCTGTGGCTAGCTGTTCCCTTCACAATCACAATGCTGTTTACATTGGACATGTCTATTGAAATAATAATAAACACTATTTACATACATTATAACTAAATAGCTCAATTACAAAAGGAATAAAATTGACAAAAGTTGGAAGACATACTGTTACAAGTCAAATGATTGAAGTTTAACACCCATTCATTAAAAGCCTAATAGCATTTTAATGAATGGGTGACCCTCAGTTTTGCTGGCCCTGTAATTGGCCAAAAACAGATCCAGAAATTAACCAACCCACCTGTGGGATTCCGTATTTGTCATAGATTTGCCAGAGGTACCAATCTTCTCGTCGTGAGGTTTTCCTGAATTTAAACGTTGTCACAAAGGCGTATTCATCTGGCAGGCCTTGAGTGAATACATCTCTGTAGAATAGAAAAAATCTTGCTTAAGGAATAGGTGTGATTCTTTGTAGAAGGTACCCTGTATTCTAAATGTCCTCACCAGCTCACTGCTTTAAAACACATACAGGTTTGTGTTGGTGCAGAGGGAGGGGTAGATACAGTAACATTGTGAGACTTGGAAGAGTAATAATGGGAGGAGTAGGGAGGAGTGCAAGCCACTCAGCAAGTAAGAGACATGCAAACAATGGTTAATGTAATGCTGGCAACCGCAAGAGTGATTCCAGACACAAAATAGGGACTGTACCTTTATGTTTTAATAAAGTATGTTACAAAGATGTCATCATTATCATAGTAACATACAGTAGAACATAGTAACATAACATAGATACATTTCCATAGTAACTGGGCCACGTACTCTGTCTGTTGTACAATTGGCATTGTCCCAAGGCGAACATATGAACCCTGTTCCTCGTCAGAACTGCTACCCAAAATGTTTCTCACGTTGAAGTAATCCATCAGGTCAAACCCTGTTGGGGACAACAATAACTTCATTTCAACCTTTTGGCCTTCACACACACACACACACACACACACACCACACACACACGCACACACACACACAGATAAAGTACATTTTGATTTTGACTTTGATTCTCTGGGAAACCTTTAATTGAGTTGGTACCACCACAGAGTAGCTTTAGTGTTTTACTGTGATGTTGTATGAAACTAACATTTTATTGTTAAATGGAAAGCAGACATTTGCTTGTCACTGATTATTTGTTAGATTTTCTGCCAGCTGAAAAGAAAAAAATTGTTTCCATACGCAATTATGTCAACTGTATTTGCTGAGCATCTGATTTTAAATGTGAAAACCACAGAACTTATTTAAGTGGTTTTGAAAGGACACTCCCTTCCACAACAAACAAGCACTGAAGCCATAGTGATGCCAGTGTGACCTGAGCTTGCACAGTTCTGTTCTGACTACTAGTGGTGCAGCATCTGACCTCAAAACAGACAGCAGACCTACTGTACTTAGAGTAGATTTTGTGGTAAAGACTGCACTCTACCAGAAGAATAGTATGTCAGCGATACCTTAGTGTTATGCACCAATATTGACAAGATGCTGTTTCTGATAGACGCATAACATAGGGAAGGTACTGTGCCCTGCATGGTTTTGTGTCAGCAATTAAGAAAACCCACACATGATTATAGTGGTAATGTGAGTGCAATGGGAAGGATTACTGGGGTCAAAATAGTCCTGAAAACAGGTGCTAAGGCGTACATACTGCTCTGGGCCATTGGGCCATGTGTAAAATATATCATTCAAAACCTACATGTCAATATAAGGAACTTTATCTGTCTGTCAAGACCAGTGAATATCTCGGATGCGCCCTGTTGCCACTGCTTATTTTATAAGACATTTATCACTGGATATACTGCTGTAGTTGCCAAGGCAAGCTCAGGCCCCATGCAGCTGTGACACTTTTACGGGCCAGTGTTCCCAATGATCGCCAGGCTTTCACTCTGCGGAGCTCTGCGCTGTTTCTGTGGCTGTTTGTGACGATCGCAGCACAGACCTGTAATTTGGACTGGCAATGGATAAGGTATAATCAACAAGAAGTTATTTTGAATGGCCAAACACGACCAATGGGGTGATCTGTGTGGGGAGCCAGATGATTTCACTGTAGAATTGAAGCCTACACAGTTTACACTCGCTGAATTCTTGTCATCCGGATGGAGAGAAGCATCTGGGCTCTACTACACAGCCTGTTCATTTATCTGACGCCGCCCAATGACACGACTGTGTGGCTTCTCTTCCAACTTCAATGTCTTTGATGGGTCAGACTAGACAACCCATGTCTCAACCTCAGCCTTTAGTCTGATGTAAAATGATAATCAGTTGTAAATAGTTTTGACATTTTGACACAGAATTACATATTAGTGCACATATGGGAAATATTGGTGTTTGGTAAAGAAAATGGTTGCTGTCAACAATGCTTAGCCTGAGACTAGTGGTTAATAAATCTCATGTCTCTGATTTGCTTTACTCAAGTTCTTCAGTAATTGTATTGATTTTGGCTATATTTAAAGCTACAGGAGTTGGGGTAGCATATGTTAAGAACCAGTCCAGGAATGTCAGCTTACTGAAAGTTACTTTTCATCATCACAAATTATAAATTAGAAACTTCCTTTACTATATTCTCTCATGGAGATCATATTATCATATAATTGTATCATTTTGTATCTATACTATGTAATTCATTATATATTGTGACTATATGATGTAACTTTTAATAGGCCTACTGCCGTTTCAATTCCTGGAAATAAACATAATAAATGTATACACATTTATAAGAATTCAATATTGACATAATTTGCACTTTTTGATTGCATGATCTTTTATGTGATCTTTGGAACATTAAATATTTATGTAAAAATATGTACTGTAAATAGTTACAAAATATTATTATGATAGGATAATCCTATGCTGTTAAGTAATTTTAATGTTTAGCAGTGACTTCAGCAGGGAAATTTCACTATGAATCCAATCATGTTTTCTGGCACTTACTGAACATCTTTGGGCCGGTAGCCAGAGCCAACAGAACCTAGCCCACAGCAACACTATCAAGCATCAGAGAGTTGATGGTTTAGTAACAAGGAATTTCTATTTGGATATGAATATTGCTTCAATTACTGTCCTCAATCCAAGTGTTCAATATGCCTCAGCTGAATGAAAAATACATTTGCAGCACCTTATAAAATGCTTTATTTATAGTTCACGCTGCTATAGCTTCTGCAGGGTGTTTTGCATGTTTACACTTATGAATAGAATGGCTTTTCACTGTGTAATCCTACTGTAGTCACATTCTTACAAAATAGTTTTTTAAAACCCTCCTGTTGTCCTTATAATATAGTCTTGAACCACCAGATGGCACCATCTGATTGTATATGATTTCTTCATTGTCATTGCTGTGTGTATTTATTTATTATTTATATATTTATTTGTTTGTTTTATCGTACCTTGTAAACCTCCTGTTGTCCTCGGGTTTCAAACACACTACCTTGTTGTGACATCAGTGCACATCATATGTCTGTGTAAGCTGTAGAATAAGGTTTAGCGCCTTCTATTTGCCACAAAGAGCTAGTGTGTTGGGTCAGTTAGACCTGGAGGACATCATGAGGGTTAAGTAGCCTATCTTAAATAAAACGTGATTCCAAACTCCACATAAGGCACAAAGACAACTTAGCCCATGTACAGTTATTACAACAATAACACAACATTTTCACTTTAATGATTCATTGAAAATTTAAAAAAAAGAAATATATATGTATATAAACAGTATATATATTGTGAGTCTCGATAATTCAATACATTTCTCCTTCTAAGAAATCCTGCAGAAGAGCGCAGCAGTCTAGGCCCATGGTTTTTCTATGATAGATAGTTTTGGGAAACGAACTCATATTCCCAAGACACTCTTAGAATTACATTCTACCTTGTCTGGGTAAGCACTAGTCAGGACGTCTGAGAACGTGTTAATTCGGCAGCAACTTTAAATGAATTGGAGCAGATATGTAATACGGTTTCCATGTTGCTTATCCATTTATGCTGACTTAATCTTACTGTAATATTTAGAAAATCTTTATATATATATTTAAAAAAAAAGTCTAAATGTCCCAATGCCAGAAATGGTCAAACGAACAAAAACCTTCAGACATCAAGTATAAAAAGGAAAGGAGATATTTCCCCTTACCTGGAACTTCTGCAAGCCCATAACTAGCTGTGTTGGGCTTAAAAAGCTCAGGTTGCACCTTCATATTTGGACACAGCACATCTGGAGAATGAGGACAACAGATGGTTTAGTGAGACAATTGCCAATACTGAATAAACATAGAGATAATATAACTAAACCAAACAAGAAAGAAACCTAGATTCTTAGTTTTCACTATGATGATGTATAATATGATGATTGTTTTTGCTGTGTGCTGTGATGTGTGTTTGTATTTCCTGCTGTGAAATGCAAACTTGTCAACCCGTTTGCTTGTGTTAAAATTATATACATTACATTAACATACATAAACTTCTGACTAACTACAATATAGGCAAACAGTCTGGTATAATGTACAGACTGCTATAATGTTCATATGTATAAAGCCTAAGTGAATCTGAAACACATTGACATCCTGTATCTGTTATTATTTAACCCTCGTAATGTACTCAGAAATATAGTATTTAGCCACACGGCGGCGCCATCTGATTGTGTATGATTTGTG
>JAODUG010000003.1:2554522-2572338 GCA_027564795.1 Aphredoderus sayanus | reverse complement strand
TCTCTCTCTCTCTCTCTCTCTGTCTCTCTCTCTCTCTCTCTCTCTCTCTCTCTCTCTCTCTCTCTCTCTCTCTCTCCAAACCAAACTTACCAGAAATACTGTCTGGGCGACAGACGGTATATTCATACTGCATACCGGAAACTCCCTAGTACAGGCCAGTAGTTGGTATAGTTCTTGTTTGAACTTTCTTGTCTGAACTGATTCTGCAGATTCTACATTTTGACAGGTTGCTGGATTGGGAATGCAACAACATCTGCAGTAATGCTCATGTCCAAGCCTTTACATTGTCGTTGGATGTCAATACAATAATATATACAATACAATAATTGAGTACTGTACATGCTCTGGTTGTTTTGTCCTCCATATAGCATGTTTTGGACACTGTGTCCCAGACTGTTGGGTAATACATTGTTGGACGATGAAGCTGGTTGTTTCTTCAAAGTATCTTTGAAAATCCCAATGGGCCATACACACCTCAAAGCTATCTACCACATGTCTACCAGAGTGTCTTGGGATACTGGGGATTGAACCTCAAGTCTAAAGCAGTGGTGCTACCACTGTGGGTACTGTAAACACCCCCCCGACACACACAAATACCTTTTGGGGGGCCGTGACATGATTAAGTTTACTATTGACGAAAATTCCTATTCTTAATTAGAAGGTTTTCCTTATCTAATTATTAATAATTAGTAATAATGAATAATATTAATAATAATTAATAATTCTAATCTACTTTGATTAAAATAATTTATGGTTGTTTACAGTTGTTCATGTAAGTTACATAGCACAATCCAACATGAAAAATGTAGTTATTATCAACTGTTCCATTCCACTGTTTTTATTAAACTAATCCTCTCAGCAATGTGTAACAGTCCTCTAAGGCTGTTTGAGGTAATAGGATGTTGTCTATAGGTGAGAATTTGTAGTAATGGCCCCTACCAAGTCAAATGCTGTCTTCCAACTCATGGAACAATCCCCCAGAAAGAACTGTAGCTCAGAGTCACATTGTGTAAAGTGCTTTCATTTGCATTCCTGCAAAGGATTTTTATAGGAGCCGACTGAAATATAATATATGAGAAGAGCTTTCCACAACTTTTCTTTATTTGCTTTTGTGGAAATAAAATGTGAAACATCAGGAAGCTGTTCTATTTCTGCATCTGTGTACTGCAGCCTACAGTTTTTAGCAGTTTTAAGGATGAGAGACATAATCTCAGTTCCATCTCATCTCTCGCGCATTATTCATTGTGTTTTCTCTTTCACATCCTGTCATTAGCAGTTCTTAATCTAGGGATAACAATCCAAAATGTCTCCCAAGCATCTTTTCGGACGTGCCAAAAGAGTTACACTGTAGAAAAGCAGTTCTGCAAGAACCTGAGGACTCCTTAAAAGGATGGCAGCGCTAAACGCGGGGGATCTTTCCCTCTGTAATCTCCTAGTATAAGAATATACTAGGCTTTAAACTGTCAACGGTTCTCCCAGCACTTGCTCCTGGATGGGAGGCCTGCACCCTGCAGATTATCGCCTGCATCAACGCACGCTCTTTCCTCCAGCATTCGGTCAGCCTCCATCTCTGCCTTCTCCGCCCGCTTCACATGCTCTGCCCTCTCTGCCCGGTGCCCTCTGCCCAGCAGGACGGCAGGGGCCAGCCTGCGTTCTCCTGTGGCTGACATGCTCGCTGCCTCCTGCTCCTCCCCCAGACGCAGCAGCAGTCTCCTGCCACCTGTCTGATGGGGAGGCCTACTGGGGTGGCCCTGGCCCTGTCCCCTGCCCTGTCCCTGTCCCTGTCCCTGTCCCTGGCATTGTCCCCGGCCCTGTCCCTGTCCCTGGCCCTGTCCCTGTCCCTGGTCCTGGCCTTGTCCCTGGCCCTGGCCCTGTCCCTGGCCCTGGCATTGTCCCTGGCCCTGGCCCTGGCCCTGGCCCTGGCTTTGTCTTTGTCCCTGTCCCTGGCCCTGGCATTGTCCCTGGCCCGCCCCCACACTCCTGGCTGCACCCTTCACTCTGAGACCCGTGGGGTGAGGGACAGGTTTGCTGCGCAGGAGGACCGGGGCTCCCCTGCACACCACCACCTCCTCCAGGTGGCGCCGGTGGTCAGGGCGGTCCCGTGGGGGTCTCTGCTGCTTCTGGCCTTTGACTGGCTCTGCCGGGATAGTGGGGCAGTCTGGGGCTCTCGTCCCGGTGCCGGCCTTGCCTTTCCAAGGGCGGGGGTCACTCCCGGACGCGGCCCGCTGTGAGCTCTTGATTCTCCGCCCCTGGGCTTCCTTCAGCCCTGCGGGGAGCTCCAGAGGGGCCAGTTTTACAGGCCGCCGGGGGGGCTGGGTGTCAGAGTCAGATGGTGTGGCCTGGTTGGGCCAGGCCGCGCCCTTCGCACCGAGTGTGTCTGACAGATGGAGACCAGGTGCTTCTGAAGGGGGCACATTCTTAGCTGCCACTCTGAAGGGTTGACCATTGAGCTGCATCGGAGTATATTTACCCTGTGAGGTCAATGGCTCTTCTGGCTGTGGGGCCCCCTGAACAAAAGGCACACACTCAGAGTATGTGCAAGGCAGATGAGAACATGCAACAAAGATGCTTTCTATTTTATGCACTTTAAAAGATTCATTTGAAATGTTACATAGGCACACAGTTAGGTGGAGAATTGACAAAAACACATGGAGGATAAATATAATTATTTTTAAATTAAGAAAATACAGATTGCCCGTCATATTGGGATGTTTCATTTCTTTAGCCTTAAAACAAAGTGAAAACTTAAGACATGCTTACTGTATAGAGTAAATTAAATGACACAAGATTAAAAAAAAAACATGTAGCCTTTACAAAAACATGCACAGAATACACAATACAAGTATTATATTTTCAGGGGGAACAAAATACATACTTTATGGAGTAGAATATCTCTATAAAATCTACAACGCCATCCCTCTCCAACCCTGTAACTTATTTTACACAGGCCTAAATCGATCCATTACTCAGCACGACGAGAAGATCACTTTCACTGAGCTCAGTTCACCCTATTAACAGATAAACACATGACTAAAATGATACACTACAGGGATTCCGCTATACTCACAGCGGGTTTGACAAACGTATCTCGCTTGAATCTGTGTTGAATAATATTTTTCCCTGTGCCGGCGTTGTTGTTTCTGCCCCTGTGACCTGCAACTATCGCGGGAAAGGTTTTACCAACCTTAATGTAATTAGGAGATTAGGGTCATAGTGAGGCGCAGTGATGTCTCTAATGATCTCCAATCCAGGTTATGAAAATCCCATGCAGGATACACATTTAGCTTCACTCGCAGAATGTGTTAGTGCATGTTGGTTAATTGGTTCATTAGCTTGCATTGCAAAGCATACACTATGACAACAATAAAATATATAGACCATTTTGCTGAAAATTGGAGGGTATCTTAGTTTTTTACTTTGCCACTAGATGGTGACAGAGACCTCTTTTGTACACAAGCGCCAATAGAGTAATACATTAGCCTATATGGGTCTATGGGCTGCATCATTCCGTCAGGGCACATCTTATTGACAAGGTGTATGTTACAATAGGAGTAGAGCTCGTCTGTAATGACAATATCGTTTTATATCATACAGTTTGGATTTTCTTTAACAGCCTATATAGCCTATAGCGGCAACATGGCTTGGTTGAAATGCAAAGTTTGATCACGTGTTGTAACATCATATTACATTTGGCAACTTATGTTTAATTTAGTGTGATTACTAGGAAGCAGACTAGATTATTGAAATATTGTATTTATTCCAAATGTCCTACAGCTGTCCAAAGCAAGCCAGTAATGGAAATATGCCATTCATAAATGTCCCCATATGAAGGACTGGACAATGAATGTAGCCTAGAGTTATTGTATTACTGGTTGCTATCATATGCCTATTACTGAAAGAGTAGCCTACTATGGGATGCCATTTGGTTGTTAAAGGGCACTGGAATTACATTATGATCATAGAGACACCTTAGCAACCACCATAAAGTACACATCAAACATTGTTGCACCAATAACAACCTATGTAGCAACCACCTAGTGTAGCTTATGTGCAACATGTTTTTTTCTTCTCGCAAATGGATGAAATGATGATTATGATGATGGTGTGTGTGTATGCGTGTGCGTGCATGTGTGTGCCTGCATGCTTGCCTGCATGTGTAGGCTAGTGTCGAAATATTTGCTGATACTAATCAGTCTAAGACAGCTCATTTTACATTTTAACTTAATGAGACCCATTTGTTAGTCTCATTTATTGCACTCAGCCAAATTGTTCCTCATCTTATCTACTGTAATTCATATTTTGGCACATTTTTTAAACGACTCCTAGAGCCATTTCTGTTTTATATTAAAGCAAGACTCCATCAACATTTAAACTCTTCTCTTTTCAGTTAAGTTGTTTCTCTCGCCTCAGGGATCCTAAAATGGAGCTGCTCAGCACCTGTCTGCCGCAAAGCTTCATCATATCAACGGTATGTGCGACAATCCCATTGCGGAACGACTTGGCTCTGCTTACATGATCATTTAAGATGGAAAATTACAGGCTTGATGCTGCGAGAGGGCCTGAACGCCCCTCCGCCACTGTTCTTATTGTGTCGCCCTCTGAGAGCCCTGACGCGAGCGGCTGACAGTGTAATTACCGAGGTGTGGGTAGAGATAAAAAGAGACTGCGGCTCACTCGCTCTCCCACCTCCTGAAGATCCAGCTGCACCGCCGCTCTGCGCGGACGCTCGGAGAGGAGCAGGCAGACGGGTGGGAACGCTTGGTTTGCCCATCCAAATCCTTCCTACACACACACCTACATACAGTACCGTACAGAGGTTTAGAGAACATACCCACATCAATTATAGCTCAGTTGTAGCCTATTTCTGCATATTCCTCTTGGGGATGAGTAATATGAACAGTCTTTTTTAATTATCAATATTTTATCTTATATCAGTAGAGATACGCATGCTATCTGCCCTAACAATAATATAATAATGTATAATGTATAATTATTTTATTTCATTTCTTTTTTTTTTTCTTTTTTTTTTTTGTATTTCTTTTTTGTTGCACTGGAAATAAGGAGAAACTTGTGAAAATGTGCTTAAAATATAATGCCAGGGTTTTACAGTAGGACTACTATTTTTCTGGGCAGATTCACGCCTCAAGGTTTCGATATTAAATGATCACTCTTTTATCCATTTAAGTCACTGTCTCGTGTACAGGCACAGTGTATAAATGAGCAGCCACTATTAGAAGTCATTCTACATGTTGTCCTTTTTCCTGAAGCTAAGTGCCTACATACTGTAATTGAACAAATATTATCCTAAGCCTAGATAATGAGATAATCCTGTGGGTTTTATAATGAAATGATGCCGTGGGCTATATTAATTTTCAGGATGATCTGCACCACTGAAATTTTCGCCTAAATAAGCATTTTCACTGTTAACATCAGAAGGACCAAAACACTAGTCAATGGGCCGCTGTTGATCTCAAATGTAACTTAATGTTATCAGCCATTGACATTCCAATTTTTATTTATGACCTATCTCGTGTAAAGGCATGTTTAACAAACATGTTAAATAAAGAATAATGGAAGTGAATACGTTGACATTTTTAGACAGCGATACATGGAGCAGAAGGAGACAACAGGATTCCTCACGCATCAGAAGGAGGCTCATTTTTATTAAAGTGTGTTATGGCTTCACCCAGGTCACATGACCCAGCGAGGCATCCACACCAAATCATGCACACACAACAAATAAAAATAAAAAATAAAAAATAAAAGGAAAAAGAAAAGATCAAAATGTGAAACGGTCTTCTCACACTGAACACTAGTACAGTCTCTTCTCAGCATGTTGAAAAGAGGGGACCCAAAATGCACTGCTGCGTATTCCGTGTGCACATCAGACGTTGAAAGTAATTTTGAAACACTGACATAGTGTCATACGGTTCAGATTATTTGACCACTGAACCACATGGATGCATAAGAGACAGTACTGACATCATCTCCTCTAAGAAATATGGTACATTTGTTCATCTGACCTATAAAAGAACCTATTGCAAATGATATTTTAGAAACAGACAATATGGGACGTGGATATGAAAACATAACCCAGGCCTTTCTACAATAATATTGTATTACACAGATATAGTGCAATTTATGACTCTTCGTCCCTGTCAGGAAAACATGGCACTGTTGACAGAGAGATGGAGGCCACATGCTCTTTTCTCCCTGGAGGGTTGAACACAACTAAATAGGAAATGCAAAGGGAAAAAATGATTGCCAATAGCCATCTGAATTACAGATGCATTTCACCTTTTAAATGTGTTGTTTAACGCTGGACCACATGGATGATGAAGGGAAACAAAGAGTGATTTGTCTGTATCTGTACCTCTGTTACAGTGGGACATTCATATGAGGAACTTAAATATGAACCGCTTAATGCTGAGAAAACTTGTCTTCTCCCTCGAACAGAAAGGCAAAGAAATATCATATTTGTGGCTCACAAAAGAGTAATTCAGTTTAATTTGTTTTGCTGTTTCTGTTCAGAAACCCATTATGGCTGATACATTCCCCAAAACAATGCTGTTTAGAAAGCTGACTGTGAACTAAATGAATTGATGTCCAATGACACAAATTACTATTATTGATTCCATATACTTACTGTAGTGCAACCATCATGGTGCAGTCACTGTTGACTTGAAAATCATAAAGACATGTATACCGGTACAATGAATAAAATAAAATAAAATAAAGTAAACTGAATGCTCCACTCGAACATGAGGCTGTGGGAACATTAAGTACTTTCATATGCAAATCAAAGCATATGAAACGATTGTATTGTGAATCTATGCATATCAGCATGGCTATTATAAACACGAATTAACCTCTGCTTTGGCTCTGGACATGTACATGAATCCACAGATGGTTATAGACCAGTATAAGGTTAGGTCGATTTTTCGTTTACTGGACTTAGATCTGTCTGCATACAGCAGTAACAACGGCTATGCTCTTTCTGTAAGCCACACATCCGTTGTCTCAAATGGTGTAGCTAAAGCACAAACAGCTCTACCGCCTGGAGAGTTAAATGTGCCACTTACACAGAAACACTGAACGTTGTTTCCTAAAGGCACATATGCTATAACATGTGTAAAAATACGTATGCATCTTAGCCACGAAAAGGCCTTTTTATTCCAAAGGGTGGTATGAACATATGTTACAGTATATCTGAATAAGCCAGAATAGTTCCAACAATGAAACCGTGTCGTAGGTCTTATCTCAAACACAATGCCCAGTTATTCGTGTCAAGGCAGAAAGGCCTTTTACCATTTACCAAAAAACGACTCTAATTAACCTTGTGAGAATGCGTAGATAACACACCCAGGAAGTTAGTCAGCCTTTTTTATTTTTTTAAAGACATGTTTCTTTAAGCCCAATCTGAGAATTTCTGTCTGTGCTAACTAACGCTATAAATTGATTGTTAAGTATAGATGGAAAATACTCTAATATCAAATTTGAAAGCCAGGGGCAACTAAATGTTTTGCTCAAGACAAACCTGTACAGTTTCAAAATACATTTAAAAATGCCGCAACACTGTCGCGTCCCTTAATCAGCTGCAGTGTATCGATATCAGTGACAGCTAAAATGTTATTTTCACAGCAAAGCCAACCATGGCATCACTGGTGCTGCCGTTCTTTGATTTTGGATTTGGCTTAAAAACAGGCTGCATTGTACTGTACTCTACTGCATCAAACAGAAATCCACTGTGAGATGATGCATCTCAGTCACCTTTCTGTTAGTTAAGGGTTCGTTTTATTTTTGTATTTTCTAGAGGGTTTTGAAATAAGAATTTAATATGTACATTGTTATGTTTGGCAGATGCATTTGCACTTCTGTGTTTTTGTTTGTTTTGGGAGCAAAACCAAAAAGGCTTTTCATTCAAACCTGAGAACAAACATTTTTGTACACGTTGTATAAATGGAATAAAAGAAAGCTATAGCAAATTATGCTCACCTTCTTTCGGATCTGCTGGACTTTGGCAAAATAAACAACATATGTTCAAAATCATTCTTAAGACTATTTGCTATTAAGATATAATGGAGTTGTAACATTATAGTGGTCTTTACCCCATTCATCATACAAAGCACATGCACATACCAGCTCTTCAAACATAAGTTATTTTACCATCCTCGTTTTCTCCTGGCATATTTTACATAAACCTAAAGGCTCACACTGTTGTTCTAGACAGTTGTCCTCATATATGGTGCTGAATACGTCTTCAAGGCCAGTTCCCTGCTGGATTAATATCAGCTTGTGGTTCTCTAATGGCTCCAAAGTGCTGCTACTGGTAACCTCAATCATCTCCATTTATGGCAGCGTGGCTAGTGACCATTGGATCACTGTGAGCATCTGTGTTGTGTAGGCTCCCAGCACTAAAGCTACAATCTTAAACATGTTCTTCTAAACAAATGTGTCTTTTGCTGCTATCTATTGCTGAATATTGATTGTAATACAATAACGCATACTCCAAATTGATTAGAAGCCTTAATATTTGCAGTTTTGTTAATATAATCTGGTATATCAGAATGATATTGATAAAAATAGCAGCTCGTTGTCCACCTGAGAGCAGAGCTACGCTGGTGCATACTGACAATAGCAGGTTGGTTTCAAACAAATAAATTGCGACTGTAGGCGTCACCAATGACCAGAAACAGGAAAGTGCAAGATTGTAGCTTTAATCCTTAATATAGGGCTGGTTTTAAAGGCATACACGATGGCCAAACTTAGTTCTGCATTTAGGATTTTTAGGACATTTAGCAGTGCTGCCAGTCATGATCAACAGTACTTTCAAGGGGCACTCTCTTTAAATTCAAATAGATTAACTCAAATGTACAGTATTTTGGAGGCTTTGGTTATACAGAAGGCTAGTTGCAGTGGCTATAGACGTGGTATCTAATGCTTGGTAATGAGGGAAAGTCAGGAATCCCAGTGTGATCCTTTAACACAAAGACAAAGAAGATATTTAGACAGGCCCTTCAGAACTGGTTGTTGTAAAAACAGATAATCAAATGTCACAGAACCATGGCACACTCATTGAATGACATCTAATGCACATGCTAATAGTGGCAACAATATTTCGGCATGATGTTGTGTGTCAAAACCATGTAGATATTTGCTTGATTATGATTGCTTATAGAAAACAATACCTGATGCTTTGAGTCACTTTTAATTCTCTGTCTGCAGTGAGGCAATGGAATAGTTGGTAATAGTTTTTTCAAGTTAAGGTGAAACAGGCATACTCCCTTTTGAAAAATAGCATCTCCCCAAAATGCCATGTGTGCATCATCTGGTATGTAACCAAGTTAAATATATCAATATTGTAAATCTGCGCTTAGGAAGGTCTGGTAGTTTATATTTCATGTTTAGCTTTTTTTCAAACACGCCAGTTTGTTGAAAAAATAGACATCCATGCTTCATGCTCTGCATCTCTCACACCTCCTGTGTCCACGCTCGCAGCTCTGCGTGATGTCCTTCTGCTCCCATGAAACCTTTACTGTACATACCACCCGGGGGGGAAAAGGAAATAAAAGTGCTGAAACAAGATTTGGTAAGGAGCAGCATTGGAGACGTTTGACTTTGTGTATAAAAAGGTGGAAAGCTAGTAATGTTAGATGGACCTCCTCCTCCTCATGAGCTGGTGGCTGTCCGTGAAGCTGTGGAGGCCGGGCGACATGGAGCTCACGGGCGACGGGAAGAAGCTGTTCTTCAGGGTGCTGGGCGAGATCTCCTCGATCCGGTACGAGACGGACTGAAAGTACTGGCTGCTGGGGTTCAGCTGCGAGCTGAACGAGTTCTGGTTGGAGAAGACGCAGCCCGGGCCCCCCGTCCCACCCCCGCCCCCTAGCTCCTGCGGGTGGTAGTGCATGCAGGAGCAGACGGACTGCAAATCCGTCACATCCGCCCGATACGGCTGCTGCTGCTGCTGCTGCTGCTGCTGCTGCTGCTGGAGGTGGAGAGGGTCGCGCCGCCGGCGGCCGCGCTGCAGCGCCTCCTCCTGGACGTGGATCACCATGCTGTTGCGGTTGCCCGCCAGCGAGGCGCGCTCCTCCGCGTCGCGCCGCTCGTCCTCGCTGTTCATGGTGAGGAAGCGCAGCACCACCAGGTTGAGGAAGGCCCCGATCACTGTCAGGCCCACCAGGATGTACATGAAGCTGAACGCCACGTACAGGGGCTTCTTCTGCAGCGCCTTGTTCTTCTGCAGCGCCACAAAGTCCCCGAAGCCTATCGTGGTCAGCGTGATGAAGCAGTAGTAGTAGGACTGGAAGAAGCTCCAGTCCTCGTAGTGGGAGAAGGCGGCGGCCCCGATGCACAGGGTGCCGATGCAGGAGAAGAAGCCCACCGTCACCATGTTCTCCATGGAGACGTCGGTGACGCTCATGCCGCAGCACTTCTTGATGCGCTTCAGCAGGTACTTGACGAAGGTGTTCATGCGCTCGCCCAGGCTCTGGAACATCACCAGCGTCAGGGGGATGCCTAGCACGGCGTAGAACATGCAGAAGGCCTTCCCCGCGTCCGTCCCCGGGGCCGCGTGGCCGTACCCTGCGGAGAGAGCAGAGAGGTGTCAGGGGGGGGGGGTGGACGGGAGCTCCCCCTGGCCGTGGGGCTGGGGGGGTAACGCTGGTGTTTCAGTTTCGACACTAAGCTAAAGCGCGGCGCCGGGCCGAGCGGCTTGCGTTCCTCCCTACTCCTCCTCACACAGCGCTCCTAGGTGCACGCCCTTTTCTATCCCCCTGGGATTTGGGGGACCGGTAACGCTAGGGTGTGTCATACTCCAGAATGCGTGAAAACTTGGGGCTCAAATAAAAACAAAAGCACCTCTGCCGTCATTGGCTCCGCCCCACACATTGGAAATGCATTGGGAAGACTAGGGCGTTGTTGTTAGCGACTTAGTTTGTGTTCCTGTTTATGGAGCCAGGGCTGTGTGGACGTATTGGCCCACACTTTGGAGCAGTTGGATTTGGGGTTACTGGGGCAGTGTAACACATTGGAGCATAGCTTTACAGCTATAAATCCTTCCTAACCCCATATTCTAGTGCAGGAGAAGGTCCTGACTAGCTTTGGGTTCAGAAACATGATCAAGAAAGAAATCTCCCAAAAAGGCCCCACTCCCGCTGCCAAAATGGGTATTGAATCGAAGCATGCCACAGAAATGTGTCTGCTCGTTAATCTTATTCACGCTCATAGATTAAGGTGGGAGGGGGTCCAATTAGTCCAAAGTTTTCTCTGTGGTGGAAGAGTTAGGGAAGAAAGGGAGGTGGTATTGGATAAGCAAAGAGTCGTGGACGAGCCAGTGAAGCTTTTAGCTTAATTAGACTTTATCTTTAGGCCACAAGCTGCTGACTCACACACAACCAGACTTTTCAAAAGCAATATACGGGGGAACAATAGGAGTCATACAATCGCCTTCACTTTCCAAATATAGTAATGAGTGAGTAAAAAACAACAAGGTATTTCTCAAAGTAGAAGCTGAACAACAGCCCTGACGGCAGTTGTGTCTGCACACTAGACACAATATAGCATATATGAATGAAGGCTTTTTGTTCTACGTTGAAAGGTTAAAAATTGTAAGTCATTGATCATTTTCGTGTCTGTTCAACAGGTACTACAGTAAGAAACGACTGTGTGCGCTATACAAGAGGCACAGCCAAGACACCCACCACCAGTTGCCTTCCAAACGCCTTCCAAACACAATACAAATGTTCTTATATTGTGCTCTTTTCCAGGATAACCTAGCTTCATGTGTCTTTATGCCCACACGTATCGATCCTTATTACGCCCACGCAGGCACACGTTTGCATATGCATGCACTCTTTTTATAAACTCCACTCTGCCAGCTTGATTTGCGACCAGCAACAAATGTTTTACTGTGTTTGCTCTTGATATGAGGCATTCGCCATCGGAGGTCAAGTATGGCGCTTGATGGATGGACCGTTGTTAACACCAGAAAAAGCTGACACATAAACAGGTTTAAGCATACTTACCGTAGGCTTATATTGTATAACTACAGCGGTTTTGCTAACAACATTTGGTGCTACTGTATATGACATACATTGTACACACACAGTTATTGTAGTTTTATCTTTCATTGACACTATAGAATAACATAAACACATCTATATTTTAGTGCAATTATTTTAATAAATAGAGAGATGGCCACTTGAAATATTAGATTTTAATAAAGTAATGGCCATAATATTTCAGTGAGGTTAGTACCGCTACCTACCAGTGTTAACCAAAACTATCATCTGCACCGACCTATTTGACATTAGCAAGTTAAAACAGAAGCATATTCTCACATTCTCTCAGAAAAAATAAGGTATGTGGTGTAGGCCAATACTTAATAATAATATACTGTATACAGTATATTATTTATTATTATACAATACTATATGTATTCATTATACATTACTGTATAATAAATACAGTACTGTATTTAATGAATGAAATAAATAAAAACAAAGCTTTCAGTATAAAGTTAACAACTCCTTGGATTGGTGTTGGACTGCAAGTTATTGGAGGGTTTTCTATTGGAACTCACTCAAAGGCCTCTTGCCACCAGACGGAAGTGTATTAAGTATTGATTGACTCTTTCCCTCTCTGAAACACAAGGAGTAGCTGAACACACTTGTATGCTCCACTGTAGCACTGGACATTCTCATATTATAATTAAAAAAGAGAAGAGCAACAGTATGCCATTCACAGTAGGTACGGATAGCTAACTGTTCATATGTTCACTGTGATGAAATAAATTAACAAAAGAATACACACTTGCATGTTAGTTCCTGTAAGATGGGACTCCACTTTTCTTTCTATCGTATATTAGCCTTATGACATTAATCACAGAGTCACACAGTCTTAGAGCATCTCTCCAATGCTTGTCCATTGGCCGCTTGCTTGTCTGCTGCAGTGCTGGACTGTGTAATCTGTTTGTCCTCTTATAATGACTGTATTATCTCCCGTCGTCAAGGGAACAGACATATTTGTTCAAGCGAAACAGAAACCTGCCATGCACAGGTGCTTTTGTGGCTACGCGCCTATGTGTGCACAGGTGCACGTGTGTATGGGGACAGCACAGAATGTGGCATGACCGAAGGAGGGGGAAAGCTTGTGCGCTGTCAGTAAAAGCACAGGATTCAGTCGATTACATAACTGGAATGAACACAAGTTCCTGTAGTATAAAATCATATATTGTTGATTCTAGCAATGATTTTGATACATTAACAGAGACTACAGAGCATGTGCGTAGCATGGAAAACGTTTTTTATGCATTCTGAAAACGTAGTACATTTATTCACAATTGTAGAAGTCATTATTAAAAGTAAATATTTATCTGACAAAAATATCCCATATTGTATAATCATGATTTAATGTATAATGAGATATTCTATCATGATCCACTTTACCATCAAATATTTTAATCACAGGGTGTGAAGCATGAAAAAGTAGAAGCAATTAAACGCTGGCTTTCAAAACCGTTATGTTCTTTTTCATCAGTATCGTATTCCTAATGTTTATTTAGTTATGTTGAATAGGAATATGCAAATGTTGCTAATGATTGTAAAGCACAGTATGACTCAGACAGTAACTTGACTTGAGTTGTTGCCGTACATTACTGTGGGTATCAATAGCATCCCTCACGCACGCACGCACACACACACACACACACACACACACACACACACACGCGCGCACGCACGCACGCACGCACGCACGCATATTTCCATTGGCTTGAATGCAGGCAGCTTTAAATATTTCACATTTTGAGTCACTTTATTTTACACAATATCAAGGTGGCCGCTCATTGGCATGCAGGCTAAGTTGGGCTTGGTTACCCTACAGGTGTTCAGCAGTTGCTTAAACCAGCAGCCTTTTGTTCGTCTGATCCACGGGGTTAATCCACCTCAAATGACTGGGCCAGTGGTGCTAATTGCTGCGCGGCGTGGCATTTTAACCAGGGTCAGGCAGGGCTACCAGGGCAGGGCTGGAACACTCTGTTCTCCTCCCTGTGTGTCTGAAAGCCATGTCGCTGACAGGAGCTTAATGCGTCTGGGAGGTGGGAACACTTTGACTATGGCTGCAACAGACAATGCAACCTTCTCATCACTTCTGAACCCCACCCTCTCCCCCATCAATGTTGCTACTGATATTGTTAGTGGCAGACCATAGAGGACAGAAGACTCAATTAAAACATTTTGTTTATCATAGGTTGTGTCACAATCCGACTTGATTTAAAACATCTCAACCCCTCCCACTACAACCATGTGTGTTCTTATGTGTAGTTGTATTTTAAACATTAACGCTACTTTCTTTGATTCTTCTATTAGGGCCCTCCGAGAACCACACTTCAGATCCTCTCATAACGTGAAAGGTGCCATATTAATAAATAAAAGTTAAACTTACACATTGAAACATACTGAACTGGCAGCCCGGCTTGGCTGTGAGGCAGGAAAGGCAGATAATTCCCTGCAGACACGGGCTGCCGCGGTTCCCCTGGGAGTTAGCAACTCTTTGCTAGTGCTTTCATCAGACCATTATGGCTGCTACTGAAGGGGTTGAAAAGAGCAACTGTTCTGGCACCAAGAAATGACTTCCTGTTCTAGGGTAGTATTAAAATTCCTCTCAGGAACAAGATAATAGTTTATCATTCTATACCCCTCCACGTAGACGTTTGTGGACCTTTACACTTCACACATCACCTGTGAGCTGGGGCAGACATTTGGAGAAGTAAAGGTGTCACAGGCAGGTCCAAGATAAATAAATAAAATGATTTGTTTTATTTATTTGTCTGTAGGAGGGGAACACACATTTTGTGTTTCAAACCAGAAATGTGTTTTAAAACATGAATATCACCTAGGGCCTATGTGATAGGCTTTCTCATTCTAATCATTCCTTAATTAGCTCCACCTCTCTTACCAGCTGGTAGAAGGTGTGCTAACCAGTGAAATCAGTTGATGTGATTGGAGGCCTGCAGCTTTAATGTTTCCTGTGTCACATGATTGGACAGCCCCTGCTTCGGCCCTGGCCTGTGATTGGTGGTGCGCATGGTTGTCGGAAATATTTTTTATGTGGGAGGGACCAATCTACCGTAACGTTAACAAAACAAAGGAAACTAGCTTTTAAAATGTTTCGCAAATGTCAACATTAAATCGATTACTTTAACATTAATCTAACGTTAGCTAGCATTAGTACAGAAGCGTGTAACAAAACAAGAAGGTTTTACCTACAGCTAAACACTTTGAGGTGACAGCAAAGAAAGATATTGTGTAGCCTTCTCAGTTATTGTGAATGGATGTGATAATGCAACACTGAATAGAACGCGTGGATAGACTGATGTGCTGAAGTACACATCAGTCTTAGTAAAAGGGGTCCAAATGAATATTATTTTGAAAGGGTTTTGTCCCCCCCTCGTACAATGGCTCCGACGCCTATGGTGGTGCGTCGTGACCAAGGGGGCAAGGTCTGACTCTAGGCAGTGGTGATGGGTGGTACTTAATATATAGAGTTCTGTGGTTACGGTACTACAGCCGGAAGAACTGGATGCAATACACACCCATAACATGTTCTGGTGCGCCAATGAGCAAAGACTTTGTAAGTACAAGCCACCATTTCCCCCCATGTCTATATAATAATAGGTCTATGGTTGTGACCTTTGAATGGCAGACCAGCCATAGACGGGTTCACCCGTTGGTCAGTCAGGTAGTGGAGATGAGGGCCATTCTGTAGTTATGGAGGACACATACAACACAATACAATACTTGGATGGTGCTGTTTGAACACACCTGCTTCTCAAGCAAGCAGGTGTGGTTATTTAATGTCTGGGAACACGCCATGAGAAATGTATTTATTTATTAATTAAGTAAACTAAAAACTATACAAAAAACACACTAATGGTCAGCACAGACGTTAGCCGGCCACTGCAGCAGCGAAATCTCTCTCTCTCACTCTCTATCTCTCTCTCTCTCACACACACACACATGCGAGTATTTAATTTACTAGCAACCCACAAGTCCAGTGAAATCACATGCAACACTCAAAGGCAGCTCCTACAAATGCTTCAGATAAAGACATCTTTACTTCTTGCTCACCCCCTTCAGGAGATGTCCATATTCCTAGGCAAATATCTCATATTTACCTGTAGTTTGCAACTGCATTATATTGATTCAGCAGTGCCACTTTGCCCAGCTAATACAGCAACAGTACAGAACGAATCATCTGAAAATGGAATAGGTCAAAGTTATGGAGTAAGAGACTGAAAAAGCTGATAGTAGCTTTGTTGTTGTTTCGCTTTCAGATGATTACTTCAGGGTTTAGTAACAGTTTTGGACACCGTACATATTTTATTCAACAATTTCTAACATTCAGTTCAGTTCCATCAGAGGGGTCTGCTGTCTACTGTATCTAACTGCCAGAAAAAGTTGTCTTCTCTATTTATCTGTCCTGCAAAATCTCAAACCCTTTTTATTATCAATACCTCTGTTGATGCCTATATCAACACATGGATATGTACTGTACATCACAAGTAAATAGACTCTCTCAAACCCCCTCTCTGAGACACTAGAGAACTGCTTGATCAACAGTGAGTCATCCAGCACCTTATCAGACAGTCATTGTGTCCCGACAGGTCTATCTTGTATTCATCATTATAGCTCAGAAGGCCCACATGCCAGGGAAGGATCTCCGTGATAAGATGCGATGGGAGATACGTGTTAGCTCAGCTGACTCATGCCTCTGCAGCCCTCGAGAGGTCAAACGGAATTCCGCATTTCATTTGAAAAGCATATTATTTCAATAGCCTAATTGTCTCCTTGTTTGGGATATCCACGCTCACAGCAACCTGTGTCTCATTTTGTTTCCTTTGTTGTGTGTGTACGCTGTCGCGGACGGGAGCCATGACTGGAGGAACCTCCTGGGAGATGATGAGCTGTCAGGATCAGGAATGTGATCGTCCTGACACACACTAAGAGATTGCTCACCTTTAGAGTTTCTGTGTTGTGGTGTTGTCGGAAACAAGCAAACCCTGCATTCCATCTTCAGGGAATTATCTCGCACAGAAGACACAATCTGTGTCCCCAATTAGTATTATGACAGGGTCCCATTGTAAAACATTACCCCCTTACATCTATTTAATTATTGCACCTCCATTGTATGAAAATGTCCTTTGAGTTATACTAAGTTATGGTAATGCAAGAATATGCCAGACTGCCCTCGTGTGGCTTCTTGTGATTCTATTATCAGAAACTTCGCTATTAGGTTTGATTAAAAACTATGGTGTCTTAAAAAAAGAGGCGAGACTAAAACCAGGCGGTGCAGAGCAAAAGCACAAGCTATTTACAGAAACAGCTACTCAGGCATTAAAGAGACCTCACCAATGAACAGTGCTGGTATTGATGGGCTGTCAATAATGTAAAGGTCTGTAATTAGTGCTGCCCGGGGAAGCTTATTTGTTATTAGCTGACAATTATAGCTGGGAAGAGTATGGATTTCTGCTCACCAAGCCGTTATCTGAGAGGACTGTGTTTCCAGGCTGCGGATTATGCAACAAATTTAGAATCCGATTTATCAGCTGTGAACTCAGACTTCAGTCATTTCTCAGGTCCACATGGGGTCATATCTTGCAGCAACACACAATAGAGGCTGGTTACAGACTGAGGCCTACTGCAAGACACACTACTGCTATGTGTGCTGCAACCCGTGCAAACACACACACACACACACACACACACACACACACACACGCACACACACACTATCTTATCGAGAGAAAGCAGATGGAG